>PVHX01000561.1:0-284610 GCA_004024805.1 Geosciurus inauris | reverse complement strand
AAAAAAAAAATATATATATATATATATATATATATACTGTTCATTGAAAGTGCATATAAAGATGTTTAATATGAAGAATGTAATCTGCTTATAATTTTGTGCAAAGTTAGAAAAATTATGATTGTAACAATTTTTTTTCTATTTGCCTCAACAAATGTTTTCAGTGAATAGTGTGTACAGCTTTTGAAAATTTGTTTTTTTCTGTTATGTTTGATAACGTGTATTAAAATGCAACTTTTGGGAAAAAAATAAAGTAAAAAAAAAAGAATGAAAAAAAAAAGAAAGAAATGTCAAAAGCAGGGTGGTTCAGTGACAGACTGCTTACCTAGCATCTGTGGGACCATGAGCTTGATCTCCAACACTGGAAGGAGGAGGTTGTAGGAAGGACTAAAACTGAAGAGGAAAAAGGAAAGGGATGAAATAGAATATCTAAGAACTATGGACCAATCGCAAAACATGAAACTTTCATATAATGAGAACACTAGAAGAAAGTGAAAAGGCCACGGAAGAATTGTTTGAAGTAATAATGGTCGAAATCATTCCAAAATTAATGGCAGACACAAACCAAAGGTCCAGGAAGCTCAGAGAACTCTAAACAGGTTAAATAGCAAAACTAAAACTGCAAAATAGCAAAGAAAAGGAGAGAGTTTTGAAAGAAGTCAGGGGGAAATAAAAACCTCATATTGCCTATGGAAAAGGAGTAAGAATAAGGCTTAATTGAACTTCTCTTAAGACACCATTCAAGAAGAAAGCTGAATGAAATATTTAAAGTGTGTAAAGGAACTAGAATTAAACTAGAATCCTGTATTCAGTGAAATTTTCATGCAAAGTAAAGAAGAAATCAAGACATTCTCAGAGTAATAAAAATTGAAGGAAGTTGGGCACGGTGGCACACACCTGTAATCCCAGCACTTAGGGAGGCTGAGATAGGAGAATCGCAAGTTCAAAGCCAGCCTCAGCAATGGAGAGGTGCTAAGCAACTCAGTGAGACCCTGTCTCTACATAAAACACAAAATAGTGCTGGGGATGTGGTTCAGTGGTCGAGTACCCCTGAGTTCATACCCCTGTACCACAAAAAAAAAAAAAAAAATTGAAGGAATTTGTTGCCAGCAGACCCACCTTAAAAGAAAAGCTTAAAGTTCTTCAGAGAGAAGTAAATTATATAGAACAAAAACTGAGACCTATATAAAGGAAGGAAGAATTTTAGGAATAAATGAAAGTAAACTAAAATTTTTTCTTTTTCTTATTCTGAATTGAAATAACAGGTAATGGTCTTTTCAAAATAATAATAGCAATGATGTATTCTGTGATTATAACTCCATGGATAAATGACAAGTGTTATGAGAGAAGGGAAGGAGGAATTGGAAGTACTCTACATATTAATTTGCTTTTATTACTGTGATAATACCTAAGTCAGGTTAAGTTTATAAAGAAAAGATATTTATTTAGCTCACAGTTTTGGAGGCTATAAGTCCAAACAGCATAGCACCTACTCTGGTGAGTATCCTGTGGCAGGAATACATGCAGACCCTGGCCTCTGGGCTTCCAGCCTAACAGTGTGATCACTCCTCTCATGCATGCTATCAACATTGCCACCCTCTATGAGATGATGTGGCCAAGGGGCCCTCACCATGGCATAAGGGTCTGAGTCTGTGGATTGTGCTTTTCAGTAGTCACAGTTCTCTTTAGGATATAGAGGTGGAAAACAGGCCAGCTGCTGTTTCCCACAAGTTGTCAGACAAGAATTTTACTCTTTTGAAGAACAATTTCCATCCTGGTCTTCCCCTCACCCACCTCCCTATTTTGTCTTTTTTTTTTTCCAGTCACCTTTAATATGAAGGCTTTGCTCCATGATATATTTCTTTTACATCATGTATTTTAAGATGTTGAGATCTGGCTGTTTGCAACATAACAGCCCAAATAATAGTGATTTGAATAAGATGGTTTGTTGTTCATAAATATAGGAGGCCCAGAGCTAGTTTTATGACTCCACAATCATCAATAACCCAGTTTTCTACTTTTTGTTCTATAAAAATCAATATGTGCCCCCTATATCTGGTCCAACATGGCTGCTACATTTCCAGCAGGTATACTCACATTCCAGTAAGAAAGAAAAGGGAAAATTATCTTTAAGAATTTCCCAAGAAGTTGCAAATACCATTTATATTTACATCTTACTAGTTAATACTAATATTCAAAGTGTATTACACTTCACTGACTATTTCTTGAATTGGAGCTAGACCAAAGAAAGGAAGCCCTTCCTCTTAACTATACTTTCTGAGGACTTAGTTTCAGCAGTGGGTAGTTGGGGAATAAATGAGAAATGCTGAAGTCCTGCTCCTCCCAAGAATAAAGTCCTCCAACTAGGGTTGGGTAGAAGGAACTGTGCTAGTGACCACAGCAGTGTGCAATGGAGTCTTCATGCTGAGCTGGGAGTGGGGAAAGAAGTGGTCTTGACTCAAATTCCACAGGCTCCCATCTTCTTACCAAGCTTTTCTAGATTTTCTTGAATAGTTGTTTACTCAGTTGTTGTTTGTTCTTAGGGCCATTTCCAGAGCCTTTAAATGATCATTTAAAAAAAAATTCTACCAGGTCCCTTGGGAGACGAGTCAGTGGAGCCTTTTACATTGCTATGCTGGAAGGTGACACCAGGGTTACAGTTTTAGAAACGCTGAGTTTCTTTTCATTTCTTATCTGTTTTGCATTTGAACCCAGCTCTGGTCTTGTGTTTTTTATTTATTGTATTTCATATATTAGTATTATGTGGTTGGGTTAAAGGTGGTGTGTTTAACCTTGGCCTTTCCTATGCATCCTTATTTAAAATTCATATCCGTTTTTCATGTCTCTATAACCCATATCTCAAATGGGATTCTCAATAACTACCTCAATAGGAACTTGGAGAGGATTGAGTGGGATACTTATAGAGAGTCTAGTTATAGAAAGTCTACCACAGATCTTGGCTTATAGTAGCTGCTTGATAAATGGCAACAAATACTAATTCCCAGCTCTTCTTGTTTGCAAGCCAGCTCTTCTACTTCCTTATATGGTTCCTCCCAATAGGATGTTTCAGTGCCTAAATTCCAAGTCATGGTGGACAGACTCTGGGTGGCTCCCATCATCCTTGCCTTCCCATTCATGCTGTTGTGTGATGCTTTCTCCTAGCATATAGGTGGGATCAGTGACTTGCTTTTAACCAATAGAATTTGGTAAGGATAAAATGTACATGATTAAATGCACATGATTATGTTACATACAAATGTAACATTGATTTTGTAAGGAAACTCTCTCCCTTGCAGACTTTGAGGAAACAAGAGGCCATTTTGGGAAGACTCACATGGCAAGAACTGATGGCAGTCTCTGACCAACAGCTGGCAAGAAACAGAGGCCATCTGTCTAGTAGCCTGCGAAGTAATAAATATTGCCAACAACCACGTGAACTTGGAAGTGGGTCCTTCCCCATTTGAACCTTGGATAAAATCACAGCTCTGGCTGACACCCTCTTCACAGCCTTGTGAGACCCCAGGCATAGAACTAAGCTAAACTGTGCCCAGACACTTGACATGCAGGGACTTTGAGATAATAGATGTTTATTATTTAAGCAGCTAAGTTTTGATAATATTGTTGCAATAAGTAATTAATACAGATCTTTATTCCTGCACATAATAATTATAATATACTGAAGAGAACAGAAGTTTTGCAGTCTTTAAATTCTGGAGAAATAACAATTTACTGTTTTACTAATGGTGCTATTGAAAATATTTCTCAAAGGCAAAGCATATAATTTTCATCATTCTATAGAATAATAAATGGTGCTGAATATATTGTTTTCATAGTTTCCTATTAAAATTCAAGAGTTATTACATACCATGTTAGGAATATTTGTCAGTGGGGATTCTGTCTACAGGTTTTGTTTTAATTGTGGTAAAATATGATATTAAATTTGTTATCTTCACCATCTTAAGTGGTACAATTATCTGAATTTGAAACTCTGTACCCATTAAACAAAAACTCTTTTCCTCCTTCTACTCCTGGGTACCCAAAAATCTACTTTCTGTTTCTACAAATTCATTACTCTATATAACTCATATAAGTGGAATCACATTGGTTTTTTGTTGTTGTTTGTTTGTGACACTGGGAATTGAACCAAGGGTGCTCTACTACTGAGCTGTACCTCTAGCTCTTTTTATTTTTATTTTTTTATTTTGGGAGAGGGTCTCCCTAAGTTGCCCAAGCTGGCTTGGACTTTTTGGTCCTCTTCCCTCAGACTCCCACGTAGCTGGGATTACAGGTGTGCATCACTGTGCCCTGCAAAATATTTGTTTTTCAGTGATGGGTTTATTTCATTTAACATAATGTCCTAAGGTTTATCCATGTTGTTACATGTGACAGGATTTAGTTCTTTATTAAGGCTGTTTTTCACCATGAAATATTTCAACTATAAATAAAGAATACTTGAAATATTTTATAGTTACTGAGAAAAGCTAATTATAAGCCAGGGTCCCAGCCACTCAGAAGCCTAAGAAAGAAGCATCAGCAAACTCAAGATCAGCCTGAGTGATTTAGGGAAACCTTGTCTCAAAATAAAATTTAAAGAGCTGGGGGTGTATCTCAGTGGTAGCATGCATGAGGCCCTGGGGGCTTGATCTCCAGCATCCCCACAAAAGATAATTTTAAAGTACCTGAACCTCCTTTTGACTCGAGAATCTATGCTGAGCTAATAGAATATTATGAGTAGACACATACTAGTAGAAAAATCAAGTGATTTCTTTTTTTTAATTCTTTGATTGGAAGTTCTATATGAATATTTGTAGAGATTAAAAATGTAAAATATCCAAAACAGATGTTATCATTGAGAATTTATTAAAGAATTAATTTATACTGTTTCCACAGAGTAACTGCTAAACTAATAATAATATAGATATCTTAATAATTATATAAAAATACAATGGCATAGAGAACATAGAAAAGATAATATTTTATGACAATTAATATTTTGTAATAAGCATATGGGAAATTATAAATTTTACTGTTCATTCCTGTTATTAACATATAAATGCAAGATAAATGTGAGAAACAACTACTTATATATTCAAACTACTTATTCTATAGTAAAAAATATTGAGTATTGTAATGCCTAGACTCAGGACCACCAGAGACCACCAGGAGTCCGATTCCGATGTAATCACAAAAGGGTCTTTAATTCAAGCTCGAGCAGGGTCCGCCAACCCACACTGACACAGCGGGTTAGGAAGCGCGGCCCCGAGTCTAGGGGAGCAGGGATTTTTATGGATTACAATTGCAAGCAGGGGAGTACATGCCTTGGCATTACATGATTGGGTAAGGGAAAACGCACACAGGGGGAACAGCAGTAGGATTGGATGGGGATGGGTGAAGTCACTGAGTGGTCAGTGGACCTTTAGACTGATAGGTCTGGCTACAATGGACCCAGTTGACCTTTAGGTTATTGATAGGTCTGGCTACAGTTAGCTCATTGCCTGGCCTTCTGATTAGCTGACTCAAGTTGCAGAACCACTTTTTGGTGCCAGGGAGGGGTGCCGTTGATTGTGTTGCAACTTCCAGTAACTGGGTGGGGGACCTAGGGCTCTGAACAAGAGGCCTAGAGTCACAAAATGGCTTTAGTCTGGTCCTTTCAGTATGAAGTCAAAATGAGGGCTGGGGTTGTGGCTTAGTGGTACAGTGCTTGCCTGGTACATGTGAGGCACTGGGTTAGATCCTGAGCACCACACAAAAATAAATAAAATAAAGGTATTTTAAAAAGTCAAAATAATCTGATAAAGCAAGCACTTGTCATTTAACATTTTAAATTATGAACCTTATTGCACTTAAAGCTATAGTCATCTTATTGAGCAAATACAGAAGAGAATTTAACTGCGAACTCTTTCTTCTAATTTTCTCTTCCTTGAAAGCCATTTCATTTTCTCTTACTATACTTCTGTTATGGTTTAGATATAAGGTGTCCCTCAAAACTTCATATGTGAGACAATGCAATAGGTTGAGATATAAAATGATTGTGTTTTATGAGCCTTAAGCCAATCAGTGAATGAATCCCATTATAGGGACTAACTTGATGGTAACTGTAGGCAGATAGGGAATGGCTGTAGGAGGTGGGTACCTTTGGATTTTATATTTTGTTTGTTAAGTAGAGCTATCTTTCTGCTTCTTGGTGCAATGTCCTGAGCTGCTTTCTTCCACCACACTCTTCAGCCATGATGTTCTGCCTCACCTTGAGCTCTGAGGAATGAAGACAGCCTTCTATAGACTGAGATCTCTGAAACCATGAGCCCCCAAATAAATTTTTCTTCCTCTAATTGTTCTTGTCAGGTCTTTGTTCAGAGCAACAAAAAAATCTGAAAAATTTCTTCTGAAAACAACTTATTCAAATGGGAGCATAGAAAATTTCATTTCTGAAGGAACTAAATCAGTTTCTTGGGTTAGTATAGAAATATACAGATTCAGTAACAATTAGTTTTAAAAGATGACCTTTAGATATATTAGGAGATAACCCAAGTGTGAAATCCTGTAATTTTATGTGATTGGGTTTTTATTGTTTATTGGATCAATTTATTTTTATTTTGACTTTCTATTTTGGTTTCTAGTCTGATAAAGTATAGTTATGCAAGTTTAGTATGTAGACTACCAATTAGCTGAAGGAATAGGCAACTGCTATCTTCCATTGATTGCTATACTGTTTACAGATAAAATTGGATATAATGTTCAATTTTCATAAAATTGTCTTATAATTTTTAAATGGTCTCCATAGAACTTTTAGAAATTATTTAAGCCATATCTTAAAACATTTGGTTCATGATTATACTGCCCAATGAAAGTACACTTTTTAAAAATAAAATGTGTTATTTAGCAGGCAGCTGGCAACATGGCCATTTATGTGTTTTTATTTAAAGTAAAAATGCAAGACATTCTCTAAGGTGGCCTCCTCTGCACTCAAAACTTTTAGTCTTTGAAAAATGTATGAGTACTTTCCTTTGGAAATCATGTAGCCTACACATATTTTATAAAAATCACAGAATGTGGGAGCATGGACAGTTTATTATGTATCTTAGAACATCAAAAACCATGATGTTTGATGTCATATGGTCTAAAGTAGTACATGATTTAAGGCTTCTCTCAGACGTCCTGATGAATGCTCAACTATCTAATTCTTGTTATCCTCTTTCAATGGCAACCATTTCATCAGCTATGTTTATTGACTACCCTACTCAATGAATAATTTTGCAGCAGGAATATGGGGAGTTATAAAGAGGACTTCATATTGTATTTATGACCCCCAACATCTTTGTAATCTAATATCAGGCTCTGCTAGGAAGGATATAACCAGTAGTATAATTGTACTTGGCAGAGAGGACAGTAGAACACGTTCTATTTCTTTAGTGTAGTGTGTGTGTGTGTGTGTGTGTGAGAGAGAGAGAGAGAGAGAGAGAGAAAGAGAGAGAGAATCAATGTAATGGAAATTAAAGTAACAGATATTACAGATTATGAATTGTAGAGCAGAGGCTGTTGGAATGACCTTTGAGCATAATTTTGGGAGAAAGGTGGTTTCTGAGTGAGAAAAATGGTAACCATATGGCCTGAGCCAAAAGGATGGCAGCAGTTGCCTGACTGGAGCCATTTGTATAGGACCTGAAAGCATTGGTGCTAGAGTTGGAATTAGATTTAGGAGCTGGACTGAAAACCACCACAGGAAGAAACATAACTAAAGTTAACAGTTCAGGAAAATGCTTTTTGTGGCTGTGGTAAAGATAAATTGGACAAAGAAGAGGTATGTGGGTAGGGAGGCTGGCCCAATGCTTGATATTAAAGACAGTTAAGACCCGGACTTGGAACACAACTACAAAATTAAATTGAAATTTTCAGATGAGTCTCAGGGGGCTATATGACTCCATTCATCCTAACTTCCAAATGTTGTATTAAAATATCCTTAGGGAAAAAATTCCAAACATTTTGCCTGTTGTCATAGATACTTCGAGACTGAAAGGAGGAAAATGATTCAAAGGGAACACGAGATGGCAGCAGTTTTATCATATAAAGAGAAAGACTGAGGGAAAAAACATTTGAAATTATTTTTTAAATAAAAATATGGAGCACTTTATTCTTTATGTATTGTATTCCTTTTCAATACAGATATTACTCAGTCATTGGTTTCATGCTTCAGAGCACATCTGAGGTTCATTCTGACTATAGTAAAAACCCTACTCCATTACATATTATTGTTTCCTAAAATAAAGCTGTTGCCATTTCCTGCTGATTACTGTTCATCCATGTTATCTGAGGCAGAAGAGTCCTGTATGGTGCAAATTTCTTTTAAATGTTCCAGCATCGCTTTTTCTTCCTCTTCTAGTGTTTCATCCTTCCTCATTTCCCACCTAAAAGAAAAATCACATCTTAGTATTTTCATAACTTCCAGGGTACAGCCAGTTATTCAAGGTTTCAATACATAATCATTGGCTACTGAGGCCTTGATCTGTTCTTTACCAACTGCCTCTTGGGTGGCACAGTTCATTGGCACTACTTCGGCAGAGTGGGCCAAGAGAATGGAAGAGGGAAACAGCCAATCTCTAGAATTATTACCCATGTTAAATTGAACTGCCAACCAAGAAAATAAATAATGGAAAATACTTTATAGAGCACTAATTATGGGTTAGGCACTGTTTTGTATTTTTTTTAAAAAAATTTTTGGTACTGAGGATTTTACCACTGAGCTACATCCCCAGCTCTTTTTATTTTTTCTTGCTAAGTTGCTTAGGACTCTGCTAAATTGATGAGGCTAGCCTTGAACTTATGTTCCTCCTGCCTCAGCCTCCCAAGTTGCTGGGATTTCTGGCAGGCACCATTAAAAATTTTTAGTGCACTGTAGTTATAGAGTTCATTTTGACACATTCATAAATGCATGTCATATGATTTTCTCCATTTCACTTCTCAGTAAACACTTGATGTAGCACTCTTTAAATTCTCACTACAAAATGCTACTATTCCAGTTCCATCGATGAGTCAATTGAGGTACTCACTTGCCCAAATGTGTTTGGGTATGAACTCTGGAGTCTGTGCTTGGGAATGCAATATCATGGACTAAAACCATTTTACAGGGGATGGGGTTGTAGCTCCATGGTAGAGTGCTTGCCTAGCACATGTGAGGCACTGTGTTTGATACTCAGTACCACATACAAAAAATAAATAAATGTATTTAAAAAAACAAAACAACAACAAAATTCATTTTATGGGTGCTATTCATTGCAGTTAAAAGTAGTTTAAATATTTTATTTTCTGAAAATTGTCTCCTGTATTTTGTTAGATACTAAATAAAAAAAACTATCTAAGGATAATATACTCTTATAAGAAATTGGAACAGGAGGAAATATATTTGCCTTTCTTTTCCTTCCATGCAAAGATGCTAATATTGTCTGAGTAAATGAATTATTTTATGAATGTGAACAGAACAAAATATGTACTATGCACATAAATATTTTGATCATTGTCTCTACCTGTGAAAATTGAAAGCAATCTCTGCTTCATTAAAAATCTGTATAATTAATGTAATTTAAATGAATTGTATATATAATAGAATCCATGATAAGGATTTTGAAGCTTCATGACAATTATGGGCACTTCACAGTATAATTGAGCTGTTAGTAATTAATATTAGGCAGTTATTTACCTACTAGAACCTTCTTATATTTGTTCTCTGCTTATTAAGAACTCATCTCACAAGAAGGTAAGAAATACTGACAAAGATAGGTGAAAACATAATATTAAAGCCAGGCATGGTGGCACATGCCTGTAATCCCAGCACTTTGGGAGGCTGAGACAGGAGAACCGCAAGTTCAAAGCCACCCTCATCAACAGTGAGGCACTAAGCAACTCAATGAGACCCTGTCTCTAAATGAAACACAAAAATAGGGCTGGGGATATGGCTCAGCAGCTAAGTACCCCTGACTTCAATCCCTGGTACGAAAAAAAAAAAAAAAACCTAAAAAAACAAAAAAAAAGACCCATAATATTAAAACTATGTTTTCCCTAGTAATTTTACTCTTATTGAATAAAAGCATTAGAGATTTTGAATGTATGTTTACTGCAAGCATTGTTGAGTTTTACACTTATAAGTTATTAAGTTAATCTCTAATTGTTAATATAACATACAAAATTCTGATTCTGAAAAAAAAAAACTAATAGAAGAGAAAATAATCCACCAATTTGTTAAACACAATTGAATGGGCAATGTGTTCAAAATCAGTATACCTGGTTTCCACTAATATATTTAATATCTGCAGTCAAGCAGTCCCTACAGAAATCAGGAAATGTCAGAACCAGAAGATTGTAGTTCTCCTGGAAAACATTATAAAGTGATTATATCTTTGTTTTTCTGATTTGAGTAGCCTGTCTCTTGCAGTACTGCTAAGCTCCCCACCTGCATGCTAGGCTAAGACTGCAGTTAAGTTTTCCTGGCAGTTTTTAACTGGGGCAAGACTGCCTTAACTAGGATTCTTACTGTGGTAAGAAATTGTGGAGGGCATTTTCTGCTCACACTGTGTCTAGAGAATCCTACTATGACCCAGGGAACTGGGATGGCAAACTTCCTTAACATGAAGCAATTCCATACAATGAAGACTTGTATTCCCGA
The DNA here is from genome assembly GCA_004024805.1 of Geosciurus inauris. NCBI lineage: Eukaryota > Metazoa > Chordata > Mammalia > Rodentia > Sciuridae > Geosciurus > Geosciurus inauris. The sequence goes on along the minus strand of PVHX01000561.1, from coordinate 273,956 downwards.
AATGTCGATAGTATCACCTCAGAGAAACACTTGCTCTAGAAAATCCAAATAATATAAATAATATAGGATAGTAATGAGGTAGTATTTTAATGTAAATAAAATACTAGGATTTTAGATTATAATAGTAATCGAAAATAGTAAGAATCTCTATCAACTTCCTTATTTCAATTTAAATGGTTTTCGAGTTCATGGCCTAGAATAGTGTTTGCTGGAGATAGGAGTTTAGGAGTCAGTGTGCAGCTAGATTTAAAGCTCTTATCAGCTGTGTGGTTTTGGGAAAGTCAGATAAAAGTCAGATAAACTGTGCCTCAGTTTCTTTATAAAATAAGACTAATAATAGTTCCTGCTTCATAGGGTTGCAATAAAATAACTAAGTACATAAGAAACATAAAACAATTCCTATTTCATAGTAAACACTATTAATATAAATATATAAATATACTCTAATATATATTAGTATATATATTAATATACTCTCTCTCCATATGTGTGTGTGTGTGTGTGTGTGTGTGTGTGTGTGTGCGTGCGCGCGTGCATGTGTGTATCAGTTAATGTTAAGAGAAAACCTGGCTGTAGTGGGCTAAAAAAGACGGGATTATTTTTCTTGTATCATAAGCAATCTGGAAGTGAGTGACTGCTGGCATTGGGCAAGGAGCTTGATAAGAGCAGGGCTGATGACTCGTTTTTGTCTTTTATGTCATGGTTGTCTTCAAGATGGTTCTTGCAACTTCAGCCATCGTGACCTTATTCTGAGGCAGGAAGAAGGAAGGATGCATCTATTTCATTTTATCAAGGTAGTAATAGCTTTCCCAGATTCCTCCCAGCAGGTATTGGAGCCATGTTGTTTGGGTTTGAATCCTGACTGCCTCTTACTATCTGCATGATATTTTACAAGTTTCTTAATCTCTCTGTGCAACAATATTCTCAATGTGCAAAATACTGGACACTGGCAATATATACCTCAAACCATTGTTATAAAGAATGAGTTATGAATGCCAAATGGTTTGTACAATGTTACAATTATTTTATTAGACTCTGCTTATAATGGAGTAGTTTCCTTAGAGCTCCTATCTTGATGTTCTTTCTCCAGTTCTGTGTTCTTCATATTGTTTTGTCTGAGAAATTCTCTTATAAGTGTAAAATGGAGCTGCTAAGTTTTCTATAGGTTTACTCACTGCCTCACTGTTCGATTTTACTTATCTATGATTGTGTGTTCATTCCCTCTAGCTTTTGTGAAGATGTTTTCTGCTAATCCATCACATTCAGCCTAGAATGGCCAAAGTTGTTTTTGTTTTCCTATAATCCCTTTGCTATATTTTTAAAATATAGTCTATAATGATGGCATCTCATCATATTATTGGCATTTATCCTGAAACAACAATAAAATACTTTATAAAAATATTACTTGAAATAAGCTTCCAGATTTAATGTGATTATTAAACATTTATGTAGCACTTTATATTTACAAAGTGCTTTACAATTATTTATTAGTTAATTATGCTGTTAAACAACATTAACCATCTGGCAGAATTAATGACTTCAAACTGTCCAACCAGTTGGTAGCTGAGTAGTGAAAAGTGAAGTCATATTGGATTTTATTCTAGAAAAAAACCTTGTCCTTCTGTCTTCCCTCACAGCATAGTTCAGGCTAGCTTTAGGGCTCTGGAGGTTCAAATTAGTGGAGAAAGTGACATCTCCATTGTCTTCTTCCTACTGTTCTTCTGTACCTGGGAACTTTTCTCAAGACCAGTCTTAGAGTATCTTCCCTTCTCCCTTGGAAAGTCCCACATCTACTCCTACATATTCAGCTGTTGTCTCCACATCTGTAATTCATGTGTCCCAAGATGAAATACAATAGCTTTAAATTTGGTTTTTGTCCTAAGCTCTCTAAATTCAGCTTCTGATGAACATTTTCACTCCATCTCCAATCTGTGCATACAATCAGCCATTAGTTAAGACAAATTCTCACATTTATTCATAGCCCACTGCCATCAGTTCCCAGTTCAGGTGCTTGTGGTTTCAGGGCCTGAACAGTGAAATATTCATAAGCTATTCAGGTCTTCAGCCTTGTGTTACTGCTATACCAAACCAGCAATGACTGCCCTGATTAGAGTTTAGTTATTGGTATTCTAGCTAGGCAGTAGTTCTGTTTAGCTGCTGCTATGTCTTCTCAGGGAAAAAATTATCTTCCCAAATACCTCCTGCCCTGTTTTTTCCATGTTTGCATTTCTGGTTTTGCTCTTCTCTCCACCTGAAATGCCTTTCCATATACCCCAAACATGCTCATTGTTCCTGAGACCCAGTTCACACCCCAGCTCATTCATATATTCCTACTTCATGCCCTAATACTGATGTGATTGCCCTCCCTTGATTCAGACATCACCCAACCTCAACCCTATTTTGGTCTATTACCCACAAATTGCACTGTTACATCTCTTCTGTTACCTTCTTGAATTACTCAATCATTACATTTTTTAAATTTTTCATATATAGTATCTTTCGTCTGTACTTGGAGTTTGTTGAAAACTTTTGATTATTTATTGGTATTATTTCAAATATTTTAGTTCAAATAACACACTTTTTCTTCAAATAAGGGAGAGATGGATTTATTTTTCTGGGCCTCAGGAATGCTTTTTAACATATTTTTCAATGATGAACATTTTTCTCCCATAATATGGCAAATGTAAAAGTGAACACATAGAAATTGACATTTTATGCTCCAGTCATTTCTACCATTATTTGCTTCCAATAGATGTAACACAGTGACAACACTAAATTCTGCTGTCCAAGTTATGTTGTTCACACAAGCTAAGGCAACTTAATTTGGCTTTTAAATAACGCTTGAAACGTGTGGGCAGCGTGGATTCTCCTGCTCTTGATTTAGCTTCTAGATGACATCAAAGTGGCCTGTATGCAATCTCTCCTTCATCTTATTTCTTCTCATGTATATCCCTATTGACTTCATACTTCTAAAGACTCTATAGATTATCATTTCCAGAAACCTAAGTGATAAGGATGGAGATGCTGTGGCCCAGGACATGTGGAATTAGGCAGTAACCTCTCTGTGGAGACTTTCTCCAGGCTCATGTTCTGAATTAATTTTGATTTAATTTACAATGTTTGTGCATAGCTAGAGATAGTGGTTTAATTTCATTTTGTTGCATATGGATTTCCAGTTTTCCCAGCACTATTTGTTGAAGAGGCTATCATTTCTCCAACATATGTTTTCAGCACCCTTGTCTAATATGCGATAACTGTATTTATGTGGGTTTGTCTCTGTGTATTCTATTCTGTACCATTGGTCTACATGTCTATTTTGGTGTCAATACCACTCAAAGTTGATCAAAGACCTAGGAATTAGACCAGAGACCTTATGCCTAATAGAAGAAAACATAGGTCCAAATCTTCATTATGTCAGATTAGGTCCTGACTTCTTTAACAAGACTCCTAAAGCACAAGAAATAAAAACAAGAATCAACAAATGGGATGGATTCAAACTAAAAAGCTTCTCAGCAAAGGAAACAATCAATAATGTGAAGAGAGAGCCTACAGAGTGGGAAAAAGTCTTTACTACATGCACATCAGATAGAGCACTAATTTCCAGGATATATAAAGAACTCAAAAAACTAATATTAAAAAAAAACACAAATAACCCGATCAATAAATGGGCTAAAGAACTGAACAGACCCTTCTCAGAAGATATATATAATCGATCAACAAATATGTGAAAAAATGTTCAACTTCTCTAATAATTAGAGAAATGCAAATCAAAACTGCACTAAGATTTCATCTCACTCCAGTCAGAATTGCAGTTATCAAGAATTCAAGCAACAATAATTGTTGGCAAGGATGTAGGGGGAAAAGTTACACTCAAATATTGCTGGTAGGACTGCAAATTGATGCAACCACTCTGGAAAGCAATATGGAGATTCCTTAGAAAACTTGGAATGGAACTATCATTTGACCCAGCTATCCCACTCCTCAGTCTATACCCAAAGGACTTAAAGTCAGCATACTATAATGGTGCAGCCACATCCATGTTAATAACAGTTCAATTCACAATAGCTAAACTATGGAACCAACCTAGATGCCCTTCAATAGATGAAAGAAACTGTGACATATATATACAATGAAATATTACTCAGAATTAGGGAGAATAAAATTATGGAATTTAGAGGTAAATGGATGGAGTTGGAGAATATCACGCTAAGCAAAATAAGCCACTCCCAAAAAACCAAAGCATGACTGTTTTCTCTGATAAGTGGATAGTGATCCATAATGAGGAGGGGGGCAATGGAAGAATGGAAGAACTTTGGATTGGGCAAAGAGGAGGGGAGGGAGGGGCATAAGGGTAGGAAAGATTGTGGAATGAGATGGACATCATTATGCTAGGTACATGTATGACTGCATGGATGCTATGACTCTACTTCATGTACAACCAGAGAAATGAAAATTTGTGCTCCATTTTTGTATAATAAATTGAAATGCATTCTGCTGTCATGTATTACTAACTAGAACAAATTAAAAAATTCCTGATGTACATAAACTGAAATTTAAAAGGCAAAAAAAAAAGAAAATCTTTGATTTTGCTTTTTAATTATCACAAAATAATATTATTACTTGTCTATCTGTGATTCAGGGAAATTGCCCATGTATTTATTTTCCTAAAAAATGAGCCAAATTATGTTATTTCTTCTCCAGAACAAGCAAGCAAGTAAACAAAAAACAAAACACAAACCTGTGCTATCTTTTACTTCAGTGTCTTTCACTCATTGAACATGTCTAAATATCTCAGACTGACTCAAATAACATTCTGGATAACAACATGGTTTTGTACACTGTACTCTCAACACTTCAGGCACACTCAAAATGTCTGTTCACTGTTAGATGTCAGAAGCTTAGGGGTTATTATGATATTCTTAGTTGGATTGAAGAAACCTTTAGCTACCTGTATCACAATTGGTAATAGTTCATATCTCAAATAGGTAATTTTAAATTTTTTTAATTGTATGAATGATAAAATGACAGCTCTTAGAGCATTAAAATTAGTCTCCTCTTCCCTGGTTTCCACTACTTGTTTTTTAAGGTCCCAAATTCAATCCTATCAGCTAGCTCATTAACTTACTAACCACATCCAAAACCTTTTTAAAAATGAGGTGGTGGTATAAAGAAAACAAGACATTTAATGTCATGTTATTTGGAACTTGACTAGTATTTTGGCCAATGTAAAAATTTTAAAACAAACTCTGGCTAGCAAAGTGCTTGATTCAAGTCACATATTATGCTGGAGTAAGTAGTTTCATAGGCCACCAAACATTTCAATATTTATTTTCAGGTGATGTACTGCCATAATGGATCCAAATAACCTTATCCTTACTCTTTCTTTTTAAAAATTTACCTGTTATTTTAACAAATTACTTTCTATATCACTCATTTTCTACAGTACATAACTTTATACCATCCTCTCATTTGGATCTCCAGTTATTGATTACCTTTCTTTTTTTTCATTGAGAAGTTCCTTAAAAGTGTGCAACAGGACTATCATAAAAGGTCTCTGTCATTTTAGTTCTCACGACCAGCTTGGATGTGAAGGGAAGGTTATAAGAGTTAGTTCTTAGAAACCATACTCATGGGCAAAGCTATCAGTAAACCATGATTGTTCTCTCTTTGATTCTGGTTAATGTAACTAACAGAATAAATAGATACTCAGGTTCTTGATTTTTAAAGGCTCAAAACACATAATACTAACCAAACAAATTAAATCTCTTTTTCTATGACATAGACAGCACTTTCAGACTCTCAGTTCTTAGGATATGCTAAAGATTTAGAAGAAATAAGACTGATCCAAATGAACATAAACTTTGGGAAATTCTGCCTCAGTGAATTGTAATGGTAAAAAATTAATTACAGAGTTATTAGAAGACCCCTGACAACTGCTTCCATGCAGGAATTCTAGTCGCGTGCGCGTGCCCGTGTGGGTTGCCAGCATTTGCACAGGACCTTGGGTTGCTCTCCCACACAGGGCCCCTAGCCATTGCTCCCATGAAGAACCATCGGCTCCTGCACAGGACCCCTGGCTGCTGCTCCTGTGTGGACCTCCATCTAGTGTGGAACTCCCTCACTCACCTACACCTAGGAATACTATACAGGATCTGGAGACAACTTTCTACTTCCACATAGCATGCCACAGAGCTGCATCTTTGAACACATTGACCAATGCCACTGCCTAGCCTGGCCCTACACCCTATCTCTGAAAGCAGACACCTCCATTGTAGGACTCCATCATCAACATCTTGGACCCGAACAAGGAAATACAAGTAAATGCAGACAACCCCACCTACTGGATAAGAAGGGAGGCAAGCTTTTTTATTTACTTTGAGACCTTTTTATCCCTCTTTTCTTTCTCTGTTTTTCTTCTCTTCCTTTATTTTTCTTCTTCTCTCTCTTGCTCTTTTCCCACCCTTACATCCCCAACATTTGTGAAACCAAGTATTTTTTATGCATTAGGCTACTGAGGACTGGGATCTGATTAGTATATTATAGTTGTATTATATAGTCTTGTATCTTCTATTTTTACATGTTTTATTTTTCTTAATTTTTATGTTTCCTTGTTTGTTGTGTTCTATTTTCTTCCTACTTACTTGTCTTCCCCAAATCTCTTTCTCTCTTTTCTACTAATAACCAACTTCTTTTGGATTTCTCTTTCATACTTTCTAGGATCTAATAACTGTCTATTTCACTTCCTACCTCCCTAACATCTCATCCTAACTCCCACCCCCAGTTCTCTTTAGTCTACCAGCAGAAACTATAGACCCTTTTGCAAACCTATTGTTTATATACTAGATATTAGTTGAACTCATAATTTCTGTATATTGTGGCAAAGCCATAAATGTCCTATTAGGAACTACTTGGTTTAAAACTATATATTGTTTGTACTGAGATCTTTTATTTGTCTCCCCCTTAAATGAGAGGTATTGAAACCCTGTAGGGAATCTATAAGGCTATAGGATAAAGACTGTGGACTAACCGCACATGCGTGAAGGAGACCCACTGTGTGCTGCACTGCAGCCCCCCATCTACCAACCAGCAGCTGTCGCTTCCTACTTCCATCTAGAGTCAACAGCCATGACCAGGAAGATCATTGCCTATGTCCTTGCAGAGCTGAGTATACCAGCAGGGGCACTACAAGATTATAAGGTTGAAACTGTAATACTTCAGATCAACACTGCTAGAGAGGAAAACACATGAACAACATGAAAAAAAAATTAAGGGAAAAAATGCCCCAATCAAACCAAGATGCTACAATAATAGAATCCATTGACAGCACAGTAGATGAAATGTCAGAGAAAGAGTTCAGAATATACATAATTAAAATGATCTGTGAAGCACAGAATAATGTAAGAGAGCAATTACAGGCAACAATTGATCACTCCAACAAAGAGATAAGAGAGCAAATACAGGGAGCAAAAGATTATTTCAAGAAAGAGAGAGAGACTTTGTAAAAAAAAAATAAGTAGAAATCTTTGAAATAAAGGAAACAATAAACCAAATAAAAAATTCAATAGAAAGCATCAGCAACAGAATGAATCACTTGGAAGACAGAAACTCAGACAATGAAGACAAAATATATAATCTTGAAAATAAAGTTGACCACAAAATGAAGTTGGTAAGAAATCATGAACAGAATATCCAAGAATTATGGGATAACATCAAAAGACCAAATCTAAGAGTTATTGGGATAGCGGAAGGCTCAGAGATATAAACCAAAGGAATGCACAATCTCTTCAATGAAATATCAGAAATTTTCCAAACATGAAGAATGAATTGGAAAATCAAATACAAGAGGCTTACAGAACACCAAATATACAAAACTATAACACAATAATGATAGAATTTTAAAAGTTGCAATAGAGAAGGTACAGATTACATACAGGGGGAAACCAATTTGGATTTCAGCAGATTTCTCAATCCAGACCCTCAAAACTATGAGATCCTGGAACAACATATACCAAGCTCTAAAAGAAAATGGGTGCCAACTAAGAATCCTATATCTAGCAAAATTAAGCTTCCAATTTGATGATGAAATAAAAACATTCCATGATAAACAAAAGTTAAAAGAATTTGCAGTGAGAAAGCCTGCACTAGAGAACATTCTTGGCAAAATATTTCATGAAAAGGAAATGAAAAACAGCAATGAAAATTGGCAAAGGGAGGAACTAGGCTAAAGGAAAGGCCAGTCAAAGGAGAAACCAAGTCAAGTTACAAACCAAAAATAAACTGAAATGACATCAAGGAGGAAATACGGTCACTTTTTAAATGATATAAGTTTATATATAAATGTACATTGGGAAGAGTTTTAAATTCTAAATGGATTCAAAATAAGAGAGAATGATTTAAGGTTGAAATATTCATGAATTCTATTAATAAATGGCTGTTTTGAGGGCTGGGAATGTAGCTCAGTAGTAGGGAACTTGCCTGGTTCATTTACCTACATTGCAAAAATATGAAAGAGGGGCTGGGGTTATGGCGCAGTGGTAGTGTGCTCGCCTAGCACACGTGAGGCACTGGGTTCAATCCTCAGCACCACATAAAAATAAAATAAAGATATTCTGTCTACTTACAACTAAAATTAATATTTAAAAAATATGAAAGAAATAAAACAAAGGACAAATGGCTGTTTTGATTTTAGATAATATTCATTTCTCTAGTCAAAATGAATTTTGTGGAATGCTCATTCATTGAGCTTTTCTGAGAAAAAACTCCACTGTCAAATAAGGGTAGAAAGGATGTAAGAAGAAGAAGCAGGGGAGGAGGAGGAGGAGGAGGAGAAGGGGAAGAAGAAGAAGAAGGAGGAGAAGGAGGAGGAGGAGTAATTGTAGTAGTAGTAGTGTTAGTATATGGGCACTTTCTGTTTAATTTTTCCAGAAACCTGAACCTTCTCTAAAACGTATTAATATTTTTAAATTAAATTAATTTGAATTTGTACCAAAGAATATGAAAATTTCTATTACTTTATCTCTTAAACAACACTTGATGTTGATAGGAGGTTTTTAAGTGTTTTTCAAGTGTGGTGAATGACAAGTTATATCACATTGTGCTTTTACTCTCTATTTTGCTGGTCATTGATGAAGTAAGGTATTTCAGGCTGTTTATTGGTTATTTGTGGAAGAGATGACTGGCTGCACCCCCCTTTTCATTATCTGTGAAGTTTCTCTTGGAACTGCTACATTTTCTACTAATCTAAGTAGGTTGGGGTGAGTTGTCCCCTATGGAAGAGAATATGTGTTATTTCCTTACCTAGATTTTCAAACAGTGTGTGTATTTCCTTCTCTACTGGGTGTAAGCAGATTACCTTCAGTCCCTGGAGATAGTGGAGCCCAGCTCCTGAATTATCACAGAGTGTAAAGCCATCTATTACAAGAAGATACATGCTGGACCATTAGAACAACCATCATTACCCTTATTCCTACAGAATTCCCTCATGTGAAAGCCTAATAATGTCTTTTTCCTGCTTTTCTATTAGATAGTTTTTACCTGTTGCATTGTAGATAGTCTTTGTATAATCTATGTATTAATCCTTTTTCCTTTGTAGATTGTGCAAATGTCTTCCATCATTTTATATTATTTCCTTTTTGTTATGTATCAATGTCTCAATTTTAATGTGCTTAAAATTGTTAATTCATTAGTTTGGTTGGTGCTCTTGATTTTAATGTAATTCTTTGAAGAAATCACCTTGAAAAATGGTCACTATTGTGTTTTCTAGTCAATAAAGAAGGAATGTGGCATCAGGAAAAGCACACCAAAAAAATTAATTACAGTGAATTCCTGCTATAACCCTGAAATGAAAAGATTTTATAAGTTATCTGTTATATTGGGCTTTGGTTTGTGGTCTATTTAATATATATCACTAATGACCCACATTTTAGAATAGAGTTTTACTGTATATAATTAATTTCTCCACTCATCCAGCAAACATTTATTGCACACTCATTAATTCAAAACACTGTGCTAGGTAACAGAATTAGAGGAGCTGAGTATGGTCTTGTCCTCAAGCAGCTTAAACAGAGTTCTTCATATGGGCTAGACTGAAAATTATTCTAACTCCATCTTCAAAATTCCATAAAGATTTTGTATAATATCTCAGTTTATTTGTGAAATGCCAGTGGTAATCAAAGGCACTGGTGCCATCTCCTTAGGCTTCATTATAGTAACTGTTTGTGAGAAAGGCCTAATTCAGGCCTTTCTTTCTTGACGCATGAAGCAATCTGAGGTAGCTTTAGGGAATAATTCACATTTTTCATCACTCACTAGATATGGAGCAACATTAACTACAGAAAGCACCCTGGTTTTTTTCTTTTGAGCAATAAAGTCATCATTAAACTGCAGTGAGACTAAAAACTATAGAATTTGATGTTGCTCTAAGAACACATTTCTTTAGGAAGGTGACTCTGAATAGCACTTGGTCTCAAAGGATAAACTTAAGGGAGGAGACAGAGGTAAGGCTGTCATATATTTGAGAACAACTTGATGAATATTGTAATTCATGAATGATTGTGGGAAATGTATTATAAAACATAACAATTAGCTTCCATTTAAATGGCACCATTTTTTAGTATCTTTATTTTTTCTCCCTCATAGAGCCACAAGATTAGAGTTGCTCTCTTATCTTAGAGATGGGTCTTAACTATGCCTACTTAACACATAAGACATCCTCTTCCTAATATATTTTCCAGACGAAAATCTACAATCACTTTTTCCTAATGTTTTAAGAAATCTATTTATTTTTATTCCATCCCCTTAAACATACATTTAGTTGCAAGTGAAGAAACCAATATAATTCTTTTTATGTAGCTTGAAACAGTTGGTGTATTGTTTAGCCTTATCCTTGCTAAAATAGAATAATTTAAAAAGTTCCCTTATAGGTTTAAATGTTTAACATTTTAAAAGTTTTGTTTTCCTCTGGACTTTGTATGAAAACTTGAAAGTAGTTAATATGGGTCTTAACAAGGGGTTACAAAGCTTTACACATTTTTCAGTAGGGACTTTTAGGAATGAGTGGATGGCAAAAAATCGCACTTTGATAAAAGATCATAGATGTTTTACAAAATTATTTCTAACTCAATTTAGTTATTTCCTCAAGTTAATTAAATTATATTAGTTTAGAGGATTAATTCCAATAGGAAAAAAGAAAGTGTTAAGGAATCATACCCACCAAATTAAGCTCAATAAAAGATAAATGTATAACTTATTTGTGTTATTTTATTTTCAAATTGATAGATTGGGATTTTCTTTTTTAAAGTTATGAAGGTTTCTATGAAACACAAAGGACTTTAAATTTTTATAGAATACTATAAATGGTAGTTACATTTTTGTCTTTGGAAGTTGCAAAACAGGCATTTCTTAAAATAGATGAGTTATTCTAGCTTTCCACAAGTCATTTTGACCTAATTAATCACTTTAATATTCAGAAAATAATGTTTATCTGTTTAATTTGTAAAAATATATCACAGTTTGTTAATATGGGATACTATTCAGAACTTCTGGAAATATGTATATGTATATGTAAAACATATAGAAATACATAGAAATAAACCTAATAAATATAAATATGCATAAGTTAAAATTTAAAATATATAGGAACAATAGTTATGTCTATGAAAACCTATACTCAATACTATAAAATATCAATACTTGCCACATGAATTAGCAATTAATTTGCTTGCTTCAGCCAAGATTTTGTTATATGATTATAAGTAACTTTATATGCAGTTTATCTAGCCATTTCTGCAAGAATTCAAATAAATGTTGTGGTTGATTTCTTTAGCTACTACTAATGTACAAAAAGGAATCTTTCAAAGCTCAGCAACAGGCAGGAAAACCCTTAATTTGAATTTATAGCCTTCAGAGACAAACTGCAGCACAACTCAAATGTCCAAGCAATTTATTTTAATTAATATGATGTGTTCTATATGTTTATGTAGGAGAGTTATATACCAACAAATGGGACAGCTAAGAATGCTAACAGTAACATTTTAAATAATAATGGCTTAAGAAAAACATAAACGGAAGCATAGCTATCAGTAGTAATGGAATCTGAACTTCCCTGTTATTAGTAAATCATCCATATCTCCACAGAGACTTCATTTCCACCAGTAGATTTTTTTAAAAGTATAAGAGTTTAGAGAGAAGGCCAAGGTCATGTTATTTGGCCAGCATTTAGGGCTGAGGTAAAAAATTGTCCTGCACTAAGAGAGTGTCAGGAGTACTATATATTGCCAGAACCATATTGTTGGTTTTCCTCAGAGTAATGTATAATTTAATTAATCAAAAGGAAAAAGTACTAATTTTTTTTAAACTTGATATCTCTGGAAATTTTCATGGACTGTGGTCTATAAGCACTTGGTGCTGTCAGGCAATGTACACCTTTATATCTGTAATCCCAGCTATGAAGAAGGCTAAGGCAGGAGGATCACAAGTTCAAGTCCAACTTGGGAAATAGCAACACTTCGTTTCAAAATAAAAAGATCTGGAGATGTATCTCAGTGGTACAGCACCTTGGGTTTTAATCCCAGTACTGGAGAGTTGGGGGGCACTTAGTGTATATTCCATATTTTAGGTTATGTTAAAAGATATTTTAAATAAGTCTATGCTTGCTCTAAAAATGATAAAATCAACAACCTCTTTCATCAAATATGAAAGGATTACTTATTTATAATTCCAAAATTATTTTTTAAATGAAGATATTTTAATAGCTGGTCTTAAGCCATCATCACTGACCTGTCCAACCATGTACTAACTGCTTCTGGTAGTAAGAATCTGAACAAAAGTACTTATTAGTAATTTTATTAGTACCATTAGCTGAAGAGTTTGTTTGCAACTTTTTATCAAATTAATAGTAATATTGTGTTTAGAAAAGGATTTGAAATATAGATGTTCTCATGTTTTGTGTAAAATTGGCTAAGAATTTTTAAAACTTCAAACTGATCTAGAACACAGAAGAAAATTAAAGCTTTACATGGTTGATGGTATCATTATAATTCATTGAATCACTTACTATATGTTCATGTGTATACAGATTCTGAAGTACTTTCTCTTTATTCCGTAATGAAAGTATTTACTAAATAGCTACTATGTTTTGAACACATTGAATTACTAGGTATTACAGCAGCACACAATTATATACGGTACTATGCAATACTGACAGCTACTGTATATTGGCAATTTCAGAGTGCCAGTCACTGTTCTAAATAATTTGCATTTTGGCTCTTATAACAAATTTATGAATTGGGTTATTATTATTGCTACAGACCAGGAATTACCCAATGTCATACAACTGGTCACTAGTGGAGCCAGGAATCTGACCTAAGTAGCTGGCTCCAGAGTTAATTCTCTTACCTAGCACAGTATGTCTCCGATGTCTTTCTAAGTCTATGTTTCCTAGAACAATAAATGAAACATGAGCTGCTCTTGTGGAGCTCATAGTATAATAATAATTTATATCCATCCTGCATATGTCAAAAAATTAACTGATGAAAAAAAAAAGTCTCTTTCTTCTTTTGGAAGAACTGACCTGAGTATATTTCAGGCCCATTAGACTTGAGATGCCATCACTTTCACAGCGGTGGCAGATTAGGGACCTTTCAACATAATTGTCATCATTTCAGCTGTTTGGAGATTGTGGAACCCTTTCCTGGATTCCTTTACTCACTCCTGGGGAGCTAACAAGAAGTATTTCTTCCTTTAACTTTGTGCTGGCATCAAGAAGGTTGGAAGGAAGGGCTGGCTAGCTAGGTAGCTTCAAGCGGGCAGGTGCTGTGGCCAGAAGGCTGACAATCTGTGCATATATAAACTGTGAGAGTTTCCAAGAGAGGCCAAAACAAAGAGGGCTAGAACCATTATTTCATTCACTGCTTGCAAAAACACTACAAGGAACGGGTGAGTGGTTATGAGGAACTGAGAATTACAGAAAGTAACTTTTTACTATCATGCAATGGGACTAGGGATTGTAAAGTGATCTTTCTGCCTACCATACCAGCTCCAAGGAGTTGAGAGAAAAGCATCTTTAGACAGAAGTCCTGAATTTTACATGGAATGTTATCTCAACTACATCACCAGTGGTACATGACCTGTGTTCATTTCACTGTAGTTTGATGGGTTGAAGGGTGAGATAATTTGGTGAACAGGAACTTTCATTACATAGGAAGAGTAGCTTAAATATACTGAAAAATACTTCTGAATCATCCAAAACCAGCACTTGTCAAAAGATTTTGAATTACTGAAAGGAATGTAAATGCCTTTGAAATAACCTTGGTATCTCCTCAAATGTAAGTTCTATGAAGGCAAATATTTCCTTTATTATGTTCACCACAGTATCCTGGAACTTTGCTTGGCAATTATTAGGTACTCAGTGAATATTTATTGAATGAATGGCCCACATTCAGAAAAATGTTAGCAGAGTTAACTTTCCTCAACCTTTCCTGAACCCTTGCATGTACTTAATAAATTATGGAGTTGCTAAATAAAGATTGTTATTTGGTTTCTCTTCTTTCTGAACCTTTTACTATTCACTTAAGGTGAGGATTTCTATGTAGTGACTTACTCTAGCTAATGGATATTAATGAAAGTATGTGTTTATGTTTTTTGTTTTATGTTTTGTAAGTGATGTGAAGAGAAAGTACAGATAAAGCAGGAGGATCCTTCAGATATCCTAGTCTATTTACAAGAAGACAAAACAGATACATGAGAATGCAACTCCATATATTTCAGTATCGAGTGACATGTCAAGGCTGCAGACTCAAGATGATCGTGAGAGTCTCAGACATTGGTAAGACATTTTGCTAAGGAGTTAAGAGAAAAGAAGTACATGATAAAAATAGATGGAAATAATTTATAAAGAAAAATGACAGCTGGGCGCAGTGGCACAAGCCTATAATCCCAGCACTTAGGGAGGCTGAGATAGGAGAATTGCGAGTTCAAAGCCAGCCTCAGCAATGGCGAGGTGCTAAGCAACTCAGTGAGACCCTGTCTCTACATAAAACACAAAATAGGGCTGGGGATGTGGCTCAGTAGTCGAGTGCCCCTGAGTTCTATCTCCAGTACCAAAAAAATAAATAAAAATAAAAATAAATAAAAATGACAATTATAGGGTTAAAGTATATTAAAGTGTTAGGGGGGAACTCTTAGAGATCTTTTCATGTACTCCTTAATTTTATAGAAACTGTACAAGGTCACAGGTCAGTTTGGGACTTGACCTCAAGAAACTTGATCATTTTTCTGAAATCTGTTATTACTGTGCTGTACTAACTACTATAATTTATTGCTTTTCCTAACCCTCAGATCCAGGACTATCATTTTTGCAAACTGTCTGCAAAGCAGATAAGACAGTGGAATTTTAGAATGCAGTACTATTAATTGGCTACAGAATGACTGCATTAAAAGAATCTCATTTTATTAATTTTGAAGGGTTTGAACTGAATACATCTATAGACCCACTATTTATAATCTCTTGTTCATTGCCCAGATGCAATGGTATTTGATAAAAGGTTTATAAAGTTTTAGAATCCCATATGAGTCACTCTGTTGACATTGAGTAAATGACCTAAACTTTTCTGAGCCTCAATCTTTTTCTCTGCAAATAAGGATGGTAATACCTAATTGGCAAGATCATTGTATAAATTAAGCTAAATTAGGAAAAATTCTAGGCTCTGTGCATTACACACAAAAGATACTCTGTAATTGGTAGTATTATTATTGTTCCTCAAAGTACCTTGCTTTCAAGATATAAAGTTATAACTTTTAGTAATAGAATTAAATACAAACATAATTTAGAGACAAAACTATTTTAGCATTTTAAAAATAATTAAATAAACACGTAAAAACACTTCTGTATCATACTCTTAAAATTACCTAGACAAATACCATCAGAAACCAGTGAAGGACGAAAGATGTCTGTTTAGCATCTCAGGATCTTAATACTTCTGTTAGTGTTCTAGGCACAATAAAGCTACTTGCAACATCCCAGTGGGGACAGCTTATGTCTATTCCATGATGCCAGGAGCCTTAGCTGAAACACTCAAAGATTGGGGGACACTAATTTGAGGCATCTTGATCCACATATGTAGTGGGTGATGTTGGCTGTCTGAAAGATCTTCAGCTAACATGTAAATCAGGAGCATCTATATTTGTTCTTTCCATGTGATGTGGGCTTCCTCATAGCCTTGTAGCATCTGGTTAGCAGGGCTTCTTAAGCAAGAGCTCAGGGTTTTAACAACAGTGCCTTGGTTCAGAAACTGCATTGCTTTTTATGGAAGTTCGTATTTCTAACCAGTATTCTATTGGTTACAAAAGAGTCACAAGCTCCAAAATGCAATGTTAGTAAAATTAGGCTCTATCTCTTGATGGAGGAGGAGCAAGTTTCTAGTTGGCATGGGGGATACATGATACTGTTGCAATTATCTTTGGAAAATACAACTCATCACACTTAGAGTTGGAAAGAAGAGACCTTTGGGTGGGTGGGGCAAGCCTTAGAGCAGAGCGAGCAGAATAGAGTCTTCGTGGGAATGCTTACACGTACACCTCTGTGACCCATCACAACCTGCTAGTTTTCATTCTGCAGTCTTTAAATTTTAATAACTCATCACTTTCACTTTTGAGAGTAGCTCAGAATACATTTAAAAAAAAACAATAAACAAAGCAAAGTAAGGCTAATGCTTCAGCCAACAGAAAGTCCAAGCTTTGGCAAAATCCATAAAGTAACATTAAGTTCAAGATAAATTGAAATTCTAAAAACATTTTGCTTGCATCCCTTCCTTGTTTCTAATTCAATAAATGCTTCCCAGAATGGAGCCTGCAAATCAAAGTAAATACATATATATATTTAAAATGCTTACTTATTCCCTTTTGGGTTTTGTGTCAATTGTGTACATTTCATAAATACAAACGTAAGACATATTTGCTAAGGAATTACATTTGTTGATGTGGCAGCCTCGTGGCTTAAAGTATAAAAAATTCATACCTTGTCAATTATGAATTGCATTTTCTCCATTTGTATAGAATATGGAATTCGTCTGAGTACTAGCTAAAAATGTACGTGATACTATTTCAGATGTGGGTATTGCTAGAAAAACGATCAACCCCATCCTGTCTTAAGGGGTTGAACAGCACCTGAAAACTACAATCTTTTGAAATAAATAAATTCTGTCCTTTACTCATTTATTCAGCTTTTTTCCTACTATACCCAATTGTCAATCCTATGAGTCCATTCCCTTTGATTTATCTTTTAGCTGAATGAGTGTTGTAATAGAAAGGCAGCATGAATATGCTTTAATACTTAATGGATTTTTAAAAACTTAAACATATACCTTCCTAAACATAATGTATGTACTGACTGACTTCCGAAGCTAACACCTCAAATGCCCACTTTGTACTTCACTATCATATTGTGGACAAAAATTATTGGTATGGTCTTAATCTTGATAAAGGAAAAATAGTCTTGCTCCAAAAAACTGTCACATTTCTAATCCTTGTTTATGAGGCATTTTCTAGTCACACTCTCATTGCAGAGTTGCAAGCACTAAATGGTGGTCCATCTCAGATAGTTGGTGTTTCCCATGAATAAAATTCTACATATGCTGTCAGTTTAATTAGACATTGGCTCTCTGCTGTGTCTTCCCAATTATCTCACTGATTAGCTCCCATACCCTAAAAGCCTGCCATTCTCCAGAAAATAGATTATTTTCCCAAACATTTTTTGTGCCATTGCTTCCAAATATTTGTGACCTGGTCTCCCTTTCAACTTTTCAACTGATTATAGTTAAAAGTTAAACTTCATCACTGTTTAAGATGTGATTATGTCTAATAATTTTTTTGTTTTTGGCAGTGGGTGCACCAGTTATTGCCATAAATACAAAATTCTGACAGTTCCAGAGCCTTTCGGCACCAAAAAGCCAAGTACCATGTTCTTTTTTTCTATGACTTCCAAAGAGTAATATACTGCAACTACTTAGTATCTTTAAAGAAGTCCCTAATACTTGGAGAACTTTCTTCCTTACTATCACAGGCCCATAGAATTGCATTTTATTCCTCTCTTCTGAGTTTTTCTCCCTAATTTACATTCTAACTTCAAATTCACCAGCTGATATATGTGCCTGTATGGGGGAGGGGTTGCTAGAGATTGAACACAGGACCTCTTGCATGCTGAATATGTGCTCCACTACTGGACTACATGTCCAGCCCTTCCTTCCATATTCAGCTAAGCAAACTTAAGGTTGAATAACTAGGGGCTGAGATTGCAGCTCAGCGGTAGAGCGCTTGCCTCCCATGCGTGGGATCCTGGGTTCGATCCTCAGCACCACATACAAAGCAATAAAAAAACAAAGACATTGTGTCCATCTACAACTAAAAAAATATTTAAAAAAAAGGTTGAATATCTTTGAGGCAGTGAATATCTAGGAAGTATTTTAAAATAAACAATTGATATTGATATATTTAGCAAACAAAATCATTTCAGTTTCTTCTGTTTGTTATAACCTATAAATTTGGTCCAAATGCAGCAAGTCTAATTCAATTAGACTAATTTAGCTGACATTCAAAGGTTATCCTTACTAATATCTAAAGGAGTTCCTGCTACTGTATTACAACTTTTATTTTCATATCAAATTTATAACATTTTCATTGTCATGAAAACTCCTTATTGGCCCAGCAATATGCAATAGAACTGATAATGTCTGTGATATTTAATATTATTTCTTGAAAATCCCATTATTAACAAGTTTGTGCCAGCCCTTTTATAAGCAATAGGATTTACTCAAGAGGGTCTTACCTAACATTTCAGAATTGTCATTGAAGAATGAAAAAAAAAAAGCCTCTTACAGACCAATTCTTTAAAAGTAGCTAGAAAATGCACTATGGCCATAAAATACTTTAGGAATATAGCACATTTAACAACCCAATGGAATAAACACCTGACCATCAAAAAATACTGAGTTTGAAAAATCGCTTTTTCTTAGCCTCACACTGCTTTATATAACATAAACAGATTCATTACTACTGAGATATGTTTCATCCCTAATTTCACTTACACAAAATTTTGATATACCTCCCCAGAATCCAGATTAGTTCTCTCAGTATGTTAACTATGACTTTACCATTATTAGTGTTGATAAGGAGTTCCTATTTCACAGCACAATGGGGAAATTACTACATAATAAACCTCAGCAAGCACACAAAAACATAAATACACACATAGAATAAAGCACTGGAAAATGCTAAGACTAATCAAGAAAATGTGTTATCTTCAGCTCTGTGGTTCAGATATTTAGCCAACTTTAAGCGATGTTATGATATGATTGCATTATTGTAAGTCTAGGAAAATATTATCAATCCAATTTCATAAGGAAGTAGTTAACCTAATTGTGAAATGAAGCTAGGCTATCAAGTAATGGGATACCTAAATTTTTTCGTATTACATGAAATCAGAAAGATTGCAGTTAAAAGACTCAGAGTGAATCCTGGCAAATAGATCGCTTAAACCTGCACCTAGATTCTGTGGGTTTTTTTTCTATAGATTTTTTTAAAAAATAATTTTAATAAGTAATCTATTTCCATCCACTTGCTATGAACATAGCCTTGCTTGTGGAATTCAAAAGTTGAAATGATGAAGTGTAACTAACATTTTCATGGAGAATAGCCATTTCTAAAACACTCTAAATACTGCTAAGCTCTGAAATTCCTAGTGTGTTGTGAAGTTTATTAATTCTGGAGTTGAAAAATGAAGAAATATCATGATGCAGGACTACAGTATCTATGCTTCAGATTAGGAGCTGTGATTCTGCTTGTGGTCAAATGGCTGGTGGTATTACAATTGGCTGGGCAATGGTAACTAACCGTATAGGTTTCTTTCAAAAGCTGCTAAGCTATAGAGTATATGAATTTTGTAAGCCATATAAAACATCATAGAAAAGATAACTGAACAATAGAGTGCTTACTATAATGAGTCAGGTGACATATTAAGCATAAAGGATAAGAAAGTGCATGTGATAATCATTACCCCTTTATTTATGGAACTTAGATTATTAACAAATTTTGGATGAGTAATCAAATGAATAAATTAATAAACAATGATATTTAGTGATAAATAATAGTGATATAGAAGCCAATAGTCAGGTGTTCTACATTTAAACAATTCCTTCTATAAAGGAATTCTACATATTTTAGTTAGGGTTATTCTTAGAAATCTCATTGTGTATATGTTGCTATTATTCATGGAATTTTTTCCTACCATTTCTTCTGTTTCTCATTGGGATATGGATATTTTTCAATAATTTCTCATATTTCATAGCCTTACTGATTTCTGTTTCAAATTTTACTGGGCATTTTTAGGTTTCCTAAGATTAGTACAATTAGTAACCTTTCCCCACATTTCCTTTCTACCAAGTAATCATTTATTTCTGATTTGTGTCTTATTGCGCTAGCAAAAAGAATTCTAGAACCATGTTAAATTAGGGAGATTGGGAATTCTATGTTCCCCATGATTTTAATGAGAGTTCTGGTTTTATTATTAATATTATAAACATGATAAGATTTCTCTTCACAGATACCTTTTTTTTGAGGAGTCGGAGGTATTCTCTCATTTTTTCCTTAAAGATTTTGTTATAAATGCACGTTTTGTCCTCAATTTTTATTTCTCTCTTAGAATGTAACTTCAAGTAATTTAAAGAGTATTTAGTGATATTATTTTTGAATAGCAGAATCCTGTGTTTATCACATATAATCAACATCTAAGAGAGTAAAAAAATTCTTAGGTTACAGTTTTCTCCTTAAGATGTTATGCACAGATGGAAATGTGCAATAGTATACCCGCTTTTGGATGTGTTTTAGCAGTTTATTAAAAAGCTAACACCGACCATATAATTGAGTTATCCTACTGCTAGCTAGCTACCTAAGAAAAATGGAAATTTATATTCACACAGAACCCTGTAAATAGTGAACAAAAATTATTCATAATAACCAAAAATTGTAAACAACCCAGACATCCTTAAATCATTTCATACAATGGAATGCCGCTTAGGCTTGAAAAATGAACAACCTATTGACTCACACAACATGAGTGGATTGTATCTGTGTTTTCCTAAGTAAAAGAGTCAAATGGCTCCATGTTGTGTGATTCCATTTTACCTGACATTTTCTTTCTTTTCTTTTCTTTTTTTTAAAAGGCAAAAGCATAGGAAGAAAGCTGATAATTGAATGCTAGGAGTTTGGGGGTAGAAGGAGACATTTTCTGTAGAAGACTTACTCATGTTTTGGGGATATGATGAACTATTCTGTAGGGGAATATAGTGGTGGACGTGTGACTCTGCATTTGTCAAAACACACAGCTGTACATACAAAAAAGCTGTGTGCAAACACTGTCCAGTTGTGATGTGCGCATTAGTCAGTTACCACACGTTTTCTACTCTAGCCAGTGAAAAGAGCCAAAAGTTAGCCCAGTAGCAGTGAGCACAGCCAGCTCTTAGATCTTGTTTTCTAAATTCCTTTTTCCAATAAAAGCAACAAAGCTTTTTGTAGAAAGAGTTTATTCTAGGGGTTAGGGCAGGGAAAATATTTTAAAAAAACAAAAAGCCTGGAGCATCTGAAAGTAAGAGTGACAAAAAAAGAAAAAAGATGGCAGCATATCAAAAGGATATATGAGTTACTCTGGGAAAGTTATTAATTGCCAGTTTTGGAACAAGTTGAGCAACAAAATGATGACAGCATTGCAATTTAACCAAATAATAAAATAAATATCAGCCTGGTGCGGTGGCGCAAGCCTGTAATCCTAGCATTTAGGGAGGCTGAGACAGGAGAATCACCAGTTCAAAGCCAGCCTCAGCAATGGTGAGGCACTAAGCAACTCAGTGACACCCTGTCTCTACATAAAACACAAAATAGGGCTGGGGATGTGGCTCAGTGGTCAAGTACCCCCGAGTTCAATCTGCAGCACCAAAATAAATAAATAAATATCCATGAATCCATACTAATATAACTGAGTAAATGGGGAAGAAATGACAACACTTTCTTAGATGATCATTCCAATTAATAAATATGAAAGAATAAGGAAAATAGAAATCATCATTAAAAAACCACAGGTACAATTGCCAAGCAAAAGATGTTAAAGTCAGTAGGTGAAAGTTTATGCAAATATAACATATTTGCATAGCATCAAAGTATCTTTCTCCAAATATTTAGAAATTATAATGGAAAAATGGTGGCTTTACAGTGGAGAATCCTAACAAATACCAACTTAACCAAGTGACAAAGGGGAATATCAGCTGCAATAAAACATACTGGTATTGTGTAATCCCTGATACAATATGCTGAGAAGGACATTACTACCTCTATGGTTTCCTTCCCATTAATGTACTGCAATTTAGGTATGAGAAAGCATCAGTTAAACCAAATTGAGGCACATTCTACAAAATAACTGACCAGTGCCCTTCAAAAGTGTTATAAGAAACAAAGACAGACTCAGGAACTGTCATAAATTGGAGGTGACTAAGGAGACATGACAATTAAATGTAATATGGGACACTAGATAACAAAAGGACATTAATGGAAAAACTGGTCAACTCTGAAAAAAAAAATCTGTAGTTGGAGTAATAGTATGGTTGACAACCAAGGTTAATTTCTCAGTTTTGACTAAGAAATTAAATTTTGATTATATGTTAACATAAGGGAACCTCAGTGAAGAGTATATGGGAATCCATGTGCTATTTTTGCTACTTTTCTGTCAAATAAGAAAAAATAGTGGAAACAATGCTGACAGTGTTGCACTGTCATTTTCAAGCTTAATGCTTCAGAGAAGGTTAGCTATGCTGACTTTTGTCTCTTCTTAGGTAACCTGTTTTATGTTTCACTTGCCTAGACACTTTAAATCTGTTTTCCCCTTTCTCGAAATTAATGAGGGCTTACACATTGTTAATTTGATTTTCTTCCATGTCACAGAGTATTCAAATATATGTGTTTGATATATTTGTCTGATTACCATGTGAGGCTTGTTTCAGTGGTATTTTTCTCCAGTGTTTTACTTTCCTTTATGTTGCAGCATATTTTCATAAGCATCACTTGGGTTCTGAGTTATTCATCTTCAAAGAAGGAAAGCACTCTCTAGACCACTTCTACCATCTTGTGGTTTATGGAAAAAAATCATTGACTAAGATTTCCTGATTTTTTTTTCAGAGTTGTGAGGTTTCTAAAATCAATTTTATAGCTGAGGATTGAAAGGTTGCCTCGCATGTGTAAGACCCTGAGTTCAATCCCTAGCACTATAAAAAAAAAAAAAAAGAAAGAAAGTAAAAAGAAAAAAAACAATTTTAGCATTTTTATAGTTATTTTACTGGGTAGTTGATAGCATTCTTATTAAGGGCTGCAAGACAAAGAGCTTTTTAAATCAAAAGCTACCTTTACAAAATGTTTAGTTTTTGCATTTTGAACTTCTAAATTTTTGCAGGATTTCTACTGAGGAATAACATTTACATTGTGAGCATTTATCTGGAACTCCTGCTCTAGAATCAAAAAAGAAAATGTGAAGTAATAGTTTACATTTCACAGAAAAATTACAGCAGAAGATTTGTTTTCTTCTACAATGAGAATCATGAAGTTAGGTAGTGGCCTGGTAAACAGTGAAGCTGATTGCAAAATGAATATTTAAAAACCCCACTGATTTAATGCACTTTTGTTTCCATTCCCTTTATTCTTTACAAAGAGTCCTCTGTAAATATTTCTTTAAGGATTATCAGGCTTCAATTTTCAAATTCATCCAAAGGCCATAATTTAAACCATAATATTGGCTTTACAAATGTAAACAGTGATTGAACCACTTTCCTTTAGTTAATAGGAATGCCAATGAAATTAGAGTCAATTAAATAATTGCTTTATTAACCTAATGTTTTACTGCTGCAAGACATGTCATGGCACATCCAGCCAGAAGGATAGCTGGAAGAGAATCGAACTACATCAAGGTAAAGAGAATGCAAACTAGCATATTGTAAAAACTTGATCCACAAAGAAGAGTAAAACATTTATTGGAATTTCAATGCATTGATTTCATACTTGAAAGTTTAACAGTGGACGAAGATGGTAAAATCCTAAGAAATTTTAAGGGTTTTTATTTGATTCAAAGGATACTTAGGGTGGGACAAATTATGTCTCCAGGTTATGTTTAACGTGGCTTCTGTCATTCTTCTGCCTTCTGGACACCAGCTGCAGGGAATTGTTTTTTATGCAGTTGAAACTAGGTGGATCTCCTTGATGACTCTTCATTAGTGACTTAGCACTGGGCACAAGAGGCTTAAACTCCTTATCAGCATATAAAAACCTTCATACAACTTGCTCCCTGCTCACATATCCAGCCTCATCTTCCACCACACTTCTTCCATTCTGCCCTTCATTAAGACCTTCACTTCTCCCTACAGCCTTTGCTGGCTCACATTCATTCTTCAGCTATTCATGCCAGGGCAGAGTGGGTTTTTTATTGTGAATTATTCATCTTTTAAGACCTAACTTGGATGTCCTTCCTTCTGCTAAGTTTTCTGGGTCCATTCTTTTTCTAGTCTCCCCCTCTGCTTCCCTTAGAGCAAATTATCCCATTTTTTTCCTTTATTATAATATATGATTATTTACTTCTAAGATTGTGCACTTTAAGGGATTACTTGGAATTATTTTTTAAACTTTTGTTGCTAGGGCTGGGGTTGTAGCTCAGTGGTAGAGCACTTGCCTAGTACATGTGAGGTACTGGGTTTGATCCTCAGTGCCACATAAAAATAAATAAATTTTTAAAAAGGCATTGTGTCCATCTACAATTAAATTTTTTTTAATTAAAAAAAAACTTTTGTTTTCCCTCTCTTTTTGAGGTGAGGGTAGGACCAAGTATATAACTCCAGATGGTAGTGAAATACTTGGTAATACTGCTCAGCAACTATTTGGGGGAATGAATAAATAAGTAGGCAGTTAGTACAGCAGTATCTCTGGGAAGGTAGAGAACAGGCTGTCAGTAGTGAAGTCTTTCCTGCAACTCACCTCCCACACTGCCCTGCCACCTCAAGTGTTCTTGTGTACCTGAGCACAGAAGAGTAAGGACAGTTTGTGGAAATAATATTAATTATAGCTACCATATATCATTATTTGGAGGATTAAATGATATGATTAAATGAAGGGCTGAGAATCACCATACAAATGTGTTACACAATCCCCAACTTGAAACCATTGAGGTCATTTTTAGAATTTAACCTTTTTTGGATTGTAGAAAGGGTCCCATGGACACTACCTTAATCTCTTCCCAGGGCAGCACTCTGTGAGTTAACGTCCTCCCACTAGACCAGAAAGCACAAGTAAAGATATTTAACATCATTATTTGTCAGGGAAATGTAAGTTAAAGCCATAAGTAAATATTGCTACATAACTATAAGACTGTCTAAAATTAAAAGGACTCACAATAATAAGTACTGACAGAGATGTGGAATAACTGAAACTTCCATACAGAGATGATGAGAATGAAAAATGGTACATTCATTTTGGAAAAAAGTTTGACAGGACTACTCCTAGGTAAGTTATCCAAGTGAAGTAAAGCCAAATATCCACAGAAAGATGTGATTGGTTGCATATGTTAATAGCAGCATTATTCATAAAAGTCAAAATGGGAAGCGACCCATTTAAATGTCCTTCAATTGTTGAATGAATACATAAGTTGTGGTACATCCCCACTATGAAACACTACTCAGCTAAAAAATGTAACAAAATATTAATAACCTTCACAAGAGTAAACCGTTATAAAAATCTGAGCCTGACTCCTGAATCACTCTCTGCTCATGTGTCTCTCTCTCTCACACATGTTGCTGTCAATGTGGTGGCATCTGCTATGAGAAGTCCTCACTAGAGCTAAACTGATGCTGGTGCCATGCCCTTGAGCCTCCAGAACTAATATTCTAACATATGCGTTTACATCATTGGTGAATTTTTTCAAAAAATCTTGTTCAGATTTTGAATGGGATAGCCTGGAATATAAAGATCAATTTGAGGAGGATTGTCATCTTAAAAATATTGAATCTTCAATTCTGAATGTGGTGAATTCTCCACTTACTCACTTCGCTTCTCCTTTGCAATATTTTAATATCTTTCTGCAATGTTTTTTAGTTTGAAGGGTTCAAGTCTTATGTATCTTTTGTTATTTTTATTCTTGAGCATCTTTATACTGTTTTAAATGGAATTTTTAAAATTTTTCATTATAAGTTGCTTTTTGCTAGCATGTAGAAATAAGTTTTTATATTGACCTTGTATCTTGCAGTCTTGCTAAATTTATTCATTAAACTCAATAGTTATTTTGTGGATTCCTTAGAGTTTTCAACCTATACGATCATGGCATCTGCAAATAAGAACATCTTTACTTCTCCCTCCCTGCTTTTGCACATCTTTTAGCTCTTTTCTTGTCTTATTGTGCTACCTGGGACATTGAGTGCACTGTCAACTAAAAGTGGTGAAAGAAGACATCCTTGCCTTTTTCCTGATCTTTGATTTTGATGTTAACTACAGGTTTTTCACAAGTGCCCTTAAATCGAGTATGTTCTTTTTTTCTCCTAGTTTCTTGCACAAGTTTTTTTTTTTTTTTGGCATGGTTTTGTGAAGTGTTTTTTTCCTACATTTATTGCAATGACCATATGGTTTTTCTCCTATACTCTTGATATGGTGAATTGCATCGATTGATTTTTCAGGCACATGTAAATAATTTGACCTAAAATGAAAAGTGAAGAATAGAACAAAGGAGGATAGAACATAACATCATTAAAAGTATAAAATAAAAACGTGTTATATTTTAACTTACCTATGCACTCTTTAAATAAAGCATCAGAAAAACATCTACTTATCTGAGTTAGTGTGGATAAGAAATGGAACATATTTAAAGGGGAGAAAATATCTAATGTTTTCCTTTTTTTTCTCATTTTTAGATGCTTCATGCTTACTGAAAGGATTTATTTCAAATGGTTCTGACAGTGTATCAAAAGGTTGTCAACATTAAATTCTCTTTTTAAAAAATTCAAATTATTTACCTAAAGTCACATTTCCCCCCCTACAGAAAAGGATCTATGTTTGGATAAGTTGTTTGTAGTTGGTTATGTAGGAAAGTTGAATTCCCAGCTTAAGAATTTTAGCAATGTTCAGATTCTTTTACAATCAAAATAAAAATATTTCTGTAGTATTGGGGTACTGCCTGATGCTTTTGATTCCATGAAAGTTTAATTTCACTCTAGAAAGAAGACATTTGGGTGATTAAGGGCAGGCTAAGCACCCACCCCTACAAAATCTGAACACAAAATGAAACAATTCATCATGCACAAAATAGCCTCCATAAAAATACAGTTTCCTGAAAGGTAAATTATAAAAGTATGCATTTACCCAATCATTTTAAATACTATAATTATACAGTCTGCTCATCAAAAGACTTTTAAGACTCATTAAAATCATAAAACAATTCTAATTAAATCCATATTTAAATTAAGTTTCTATAGCTAACCTACATGGTACTTCAAATCAAACAAAAAAAGTTGTATAAAAGATCCAATTAATTGTAAGTTTTTGTAAGAATTAAAGCCTAATTACTCTATGATTAAGTTTCCCCAAAATGTAATCATCAATGGCTCTATTCAGAAGAATTAGCCTTCTGTACCCCAGATGCCCGTGGAGTGCTGCAGCCTGCCTTTGACACCAGCAAACCTATTCATCTGAAATCAGCATGACTGTGGAGACTTTACCTCCACCCCCACCAGGGATCCAAGTGGCAGGACCAAACAAAGCCGCATATTTCATGCTGAAAAAAATGTCTCTCTGTCTGCAGAGCTCCCTATCTGATTACATGGATATACATTCATAAGAAAACTTAAAAATCCAGGTCAGAGCAGATTTTGGAAACAATGATCATTTCAAAGACTCCCACATCGGTGGGAAAAGATGCACAAGAATAAGATTTGCAGTTTACAGAGAAAGAGAACTGGGCCTTCTGAGGGGACATTGCTAATGCATTTCCTTCTATCTCTATGCAACTCTTCTTTCTTACTTAGCTACTTGAAATGTTTTTCATTTTTATTAGCCCAACTTCCCACGGGAAAGAAAATAAAAAAGCTGTGTGACATCGCTGCCTCTTGTGTATTCTCTGAAACTAATTAACCCTATGAAGTTATTAGGGCGGCATCACTTTTTCTATGACATCATGCAAGGTGAAGGTCACTTCTATAATATTCTTGGCTTCATTCATGTGGTGCATATCCCACAAAATATAATTTATTGTAATTTCCCCAGTGACCTGATAGCCAAGTGATTAGTTATTATGGTACATAAAAAGTTCAGACATATCTCATATGATTTATAGCCTCTATTTATAATAATCTAATTTTCTTTTATGGTAAAAAGAAATTTACTATTTATGTTTTATAGATAGATATTTTGAGGAAATGACTATTTAAAGTATCTTTTCATATGGATACTTGCTGATTGCAAGGCATCTGGAAGCTGAAGCATTCAAATGATTGGATATAAGGTCAGTTCTTCATCCAGACAACAAGAACTTTTTCTGAACTACTCTCATCTGTGCCAGTGACAGGATGTTTATCTGAATCAAGTTAGTACTACCTGCCATTTACCCCACAGCATTAGTGAAGAAATGGTGGTTCTGGGCAGAGGGATTGAGTATAGAGTCCAGCTACTGCAGATATAATCCTCTCAGGTACACTCTCCCTGACTTGAAAAGTCCCCAGCTCTGTGCCAGGGAAACCTTTCCCAGACCTTTTAGGTGTGCAATCAAACTTCTCTGCCTTTAGAGAGAGAGTTTTAGAGATATTACCCTTAAATTCCTAGAGCAAATTTTCCTTCTCATTCCCCCTTCATGCATTTCCACATTATCTATTTTCATTATGGTTAAGTTATATTATGTACAAGTTAAGTCCAGTTGATTATACTAAAATAATGTCTACTCTAAAGAAAGCTCCTCTCAGGTGATTTAATGGGTTGACCTCAAGCTTAGGGCTAGCACACACAATCACAACAGAAAAAGATAGGTCTCAAAAAGGAAATGTGAGCAGCCTTAGGTAGATAAGAGAAAGGATGGTCCATTCATCTGTGCCTGACTAAAGAGGTGAGGGCATGAACAAAGCTGTATCTACCATGGTGGCATTCCAGGGGAGGCTTCTCTTCCCATCAGGTGCACAATGGGACAGCACCTGTGATTCCTGCTAACTGCAATGCCATCTTGATAAGCTGCACAGCTAATAATAGTGGCTGTTGATTATTAAGTACTTACTAAAATTTTTATTGACTCTTTTAATCCTTATATTTAGGAAGTAATTGGTATTATTTTTCACATTTTATAGTTGAAGAAACTGAAGCCCAAAGAGGTTAAATAATTTGTTCAAAGATACACAGCAAATGGCAGACCTGAGATTTGAACTCAGGCATTCTGGCTCTAATATCTATTTTCTTAACCATTCTGTATGCTTCTCTTTCATTTCTTTGTATTCCATGCTTACTTATTAGCAAAAGCTTACATTGTGCTTAAAATGTGCCAGGCACTCATCAAAGAACTTTGTGTATATTAATATCACTGGATTCTCAGAATAACCTATGAGATATGTACTATTTCCATTTTTTAGACTAGAAAACTGAGACAGAGAAGTTGAGAATTTTGCAAAGGTTCTGAGGATAGCAAATGCGACATGCTGAATTCCAACAAAAGTGCTCTGGTTTTGAAGTCCAGGCTCTGTATCACTTCCTGTTTATTTTCTTCTGTTGTCTCATAGTACTTTGTTAAGTATCATAAATATGTAGATTGCTCTAATTGTTCTGTCAGTGTTTATCCATGTGTAAAAAGGTCAGTAAAAGGAGAGTGTTTACTCTTTTGGGACCAAAACACCACAAAGTGTGGTATTTGGGTGTGGGTGTGGGGTATGTGGAGCAGGAGATAGGAAAAGAATAGTAATCACTTGTACAAGCCAATTCTAAGGAAAGTAAAGCCAGTGAAAGCAGAACAGCTGCTAGTTTCCTCCTCTAGACAGAGGTTTCTTTCCAGGGCTCAGTTTGATAGCCTGGTTTCATTTTTCTAAGGGAGGAAGCAGCTGCCCAGTCCTTCTCATTTCTCTTTCTGTGCTCCCTACCCTGCTGAAGACCTTTCTTCCATTGGCTTCCTTGACACTGTCTTGGCTGTTCTCCTAATATGCTCTTAATTCTGATTGGGTCTCCCCGGTTCTCACACTATAATTTATACTATCCCCTATAAATTCACTCCTTGGTATGCTTTCACTCCTTTCTCTCATTGAGAGTTCATAGGGTTTACCTATCACCATGAGGCCAATAACCCTCAAATCTGTAGCCTCTTCAGAATGCTTGATCCTAGCTCCAGCCATGTGAGGTATATTCTTGTTACCTCATATTCTTGTTACCTCATATTCAGTTCACTCCAGAATGGAGTGAACTGTCTTTATACCAACCCAGAGCCATCTTTTCTTATCTGTCAGAGGTGCAGAGGCAGGAGCAGAAACCTCCTCCTGCTTCATCATTACTCATCATGCCTCAGTTTCTTTTCTTTCACGAATTAAAATTTCATTTTCTCATTCCCCTAATCTAAGCACCCCCCTTACTAAATTTACACAAAATCTCCTCTGATTACACAAAATCTCCTCCTTCAGCTCTGGAGGGGGTGTAGGTGTCTTCTCAATTCCTTCACATTTAATTCCTATACCACAAATCATTAGCACTCCTTTTTATTGTTGTTAAAAGGACTCATCTGAGTCCTAAGCTAACTTTGGCTGAGTATGTGTTGCATGGCAGGCACTGGGGCAGTGTCCATACATCATCTTACCAAACCCTTATGACAACTCCATGAGGTTTCATTATATTTTCCAGATTAGAGATAAAGATGCTGAGATTAAAAGAGATGATGAAATTTACTCAAGGTCATGAGGGAAAATGGCAGAGGTAAAATTCATACTTAATTCTGACTACAAATCAATAATCTTTCCACTCTTCATGCTGATTGAGCCCAATTCCTTTAAGCCAATTCTTCAAATTCCTGCACTTGATTTCTTTTCTCAGAAAAAATCTGGGTTATAATCTGAAGCATGTGTAAACCTATCACCTAAAATCCTATTCCAAAGACAGTAAGGCCTGAATAAATGACTACATAAATGTAGCACTTATGATTTCTGTCAACCAAGCTAATAAATTCTAGGGTAGATTTTGAAATGATGATTTTATATCATCCACATTGAACACAAAAGATTACCATAAATTTAAAAATATTAACTTTTCCAATTTGAAATATTTGAGAATCACCAACAAAGGTACATATATGCTTTAATCTCTCTCTCTCACACACACACACACATTTATACAAGTTGTATAAAGTGAATATTTAAAAGTCTATTATTTATATATCCAAGACAGATTTCATTACCAGTTATGATCATAATTCATAGCTCTTCTTCAAATTTTTTCTTCTTTAACAGAATATGGCTATATTACTTCCTCATGTTACACATGGATAAATAGCAGATGGATACATGGCAGATGCTTTTGATGCTATTGGAGATCTGACCATGTGTCTTCAGAGATCCTTGTGCCTTGTGGCCTATCAATGGTCACTACCTTAATCTCTACAGAAGGTCTGCTTTCCAGTTGCTATAATCTACTTTGCCACTGTGAATGGGATTTAATGTCCCTTGAAGTGGACTTTAACTAAGAATGAAAGTTGTGGGAAGTGAACTCACCTCAGCTCCCCTATGCCTTCACTGGGTTAATTGTGAAGTGTGCTTTACATTGTTTTCTGGACCTTCCTCCAAAGACAAAACTTCACTTCACTGTGGGTAGCTGGCTAATTATGCACCTTTCTGGCTACCTCCTTTTGCCTGTATCAACTCCCTATAACATACTTGCACCTCCCATATAACCATTTGCATTCAATCCTCTTTACAGGATCTGCTTCAGAGGGAAGCCAACTAAGTCAACAACAATAACACCACCCAATATCAACATATTAAAGTCAGCACAGTCTTCTTTTGACCAACATTATATTTATGGCAAAGCATTTACCTTTATTTCTGCTTTCTCTTATACTACTGAAACTTCTGATGTCATTATCATTCCATGCTTATGGAACTAAGTCAAAGTAAATAGAAACTATTTGAGGAGGAAGAGTCAGTAGTTCAATAAAACTAAAACAATACTGGAAATTATGATCATGGACCTACAAACTAGATGACATGACATCTCTTATTCTACCATTTACCTTTATTTTTGCAAAAAGAAAGCAAACAAAACAAGCTTAACCAACACACAGAAAAAACAAAATTCCTACAGCAGTACAACTACCATGTTTTACTTTTTTTTTTTTTGCTTTCTGCTCCCTTTTATATAAGTTCCTTCTCCTTGATTTGTTCTCGCCTTCTATATTTCTCACTTTAAATGAATATATCCATTGGTCCTTAAAGCTGCTATTTCTCTAGAAATATATAATTTGAACATATATGTGCCAGATTATTAAGTGATTAATTTCTTTGAATTTTTAGAGAAATTTATTTTAATTAAACTATAGCAGCAACTGCACAAAAATATTGTGTGGAAGAATAATATGTAAAACATAAAAAAATGAAGCAGTTTTTGACGAGCGGAGGGAGCAGGTGCTTGAGGCTCTGAGGTTGACACAGAAATCCTTGGCTGATGGACACAAGGACAGGAAGCAGCAGCCCACTGGGAATGATGTGAAGTAGGTCCTCAGTGCCTATAGCCTTGTTCTCATCCTTGCCAGGAGTGGGTGAGCATCTGCATAGCTGTATAGTGCTTACAAGACACTGTTTGATGCATTTCCTGTAACTGAAGTATTAATGTTAGGACTAAAGAAAAGAGGAAGGACAGAGAGGAGGAAGAAGAGGAAAATTATCAGTTTAGGGTGTGGAGGATCTGATGTCCTGACCTGCTTTGCTGTATCAGGGGAGTATGAACACCAGAAAAGGGAGGATGCAACAGAGAGTACTGTTTACATTGTTAGACTTAAGAAATCAACATTACATGTTTAAAAGATCAGTTAGAAGAGCAGTGTAGCTTAGGTGATAACCTCTGCTAGTGTCAAGGACCTGACTAGAAAGGGGGAGAAGAGACTTTTAAGACCTGCAATGCTTTCTGCTTCTGGCTGCACCAGGAAATGGACCAAAGCAGATGTCAAGGCCTGGGGAGAGAAGTGTGAACTCAAGAGCAGACTTGTAACTACTACTGGATTTGGTGCCATCTATACATCTCTATCCAGTGATCAGGGGCCAATTGAGGAAAGGGCCTTAGCACTATGAAGTAAGTTATGATTTCACATGAAGCTCTGCTGCAAACAGCACTAGAGTTCTTGTTTGTTAGCACAGTAAAATTAACCACTGTGGTACATGCTCAGATAACTTAACTAGCCATAAAATTGTCCTAGATACAGTGACTCTTGAACACCAGGGTCTATTGCTATTGGGTTCTCTGTCTCAGAGCTTTTTATTCTGTGATGATGGTTTTCAATTCAGAGCACCAGGGTGGAATTTTTACTATTATTGCTACGATACTGGTCTCACTGTTTAGTTTTCTTAGAACTGTCCCCATATCTGTCCTCAGGTGAACAAAGGCCCTAGTTTTAATGATGACATCTGTGTGTACACACAGAGAGACATGTAAAGGGCTCATTATTCCTAATGGAATTACAGAAACTTAGAGAAGTAAAACATTACTTGCCATTTTCATGATCAACACTTGCAATAGAGTGCATAAATGCTTCAGTTTACAGAAATAGCTAGACCTTCCTGAACCCTCCCAGTGATTAATTAGAAAGCCTGTCTTACAGATTTTTCTCTCAGGTGTAGTAACCTTGTACCCCTTACCATTAAGAACTAATAAATAAATGCTTGGTTAAGCATAAACTGGGTGATAGGCAGTGAAAGAGTGATGATCTTGGTTTTTATGCAATATGCTCACTCTGTCATTTTACCTTGGAGGACAAAATAATAAACAAAACTAAATGTTGCAGAAGCAACTACAGTGAGCAATTTGTTACTAGCCACTTAAAAAGTGTTAATAGTCCTCACTGTAGGTAAAAACCTTTGTGATTATATTATGATTAATTTTAAGAAACAGAAATGTATGATTTCATAAAGCATTTCCAATTTGTAATTCAAGTGAAAATAAAAACTAGATAAAGATAAAGATATCTAGAAGTGGATAATCAGATGCCTAAATTGACTCTAAAAGAAAAAAACAAAAAGAAGTAAATTAGATCAAATCAAGTACTCACAAATAAAAGACTACCCATTTAGCAAATACTTGAGTCTCTGATTTGCACAGATATTGTAAATTACCCATCATATTAAATACCACTTCTCATCTCCTTCCCATATATTTAATGCTAATAAAGCTGGGAAGTGGCTGATTCCTCCTATCATCATATCTTTTCAGAAAAATTTGAAGAAATAACATGTCAAGCTGTGAGCTTTGACAATCTTGAAATGATATTGTAATCTTCAAATTTTCAGCTTCTATCATGAAAATGATAATAAAAAATAAATTTTACCCCATTACAACTATGCAAACAGAAGCCTGCAAACATGACAGCATATTTAGGGGGGAAATCAATCAACCTGGGTAACTATAAACAAACATTTGGATAAACAATTAAATCTGTGAACAACTGATTCACTTTAAAGGGATCCTTAGAGTACTAACAAATTATTTTATAAAATCTAGGCCACAATAAATGAGTCAAATCATTCACTTCTATTATTGGAGCAGTGTGGTTTATGCAAATATGATCAATTTGTACTTCTTTGGTAACTGCCAATTCAGTCAAGGATTTCCTTTAAACAGTGACTTAAGACATATACCAAAATCTCTGTCCTTAAGAATATAATAGCTTGGAGTGACATTTTGCACCCCCCCCCCCACACAATTGAGTGCACACTAAAGCAGCTTCGAAAGACATTGAGTTATACCTGGAATACTTTCCAAAGATAAAATTACCAGTTACTTGGATAAGAGAGCTGTGGAATATGTTTGAATGAGGAATATGAGAACTATCTAAAAATATCACAGTTTGATTCTTTGCAAATCTTTTACTGTTACACAAAGTTAGCTTCATATTCAAACTACAAAACTCAAAGACCTTCAAGTCTAAGCTCTTTATGGAAAAATAACTTTCTTTAGCTCCCTTTGTAATCTTTCCAAAGATTAACACTGTGGCACTGTGAGCATCCCACATATGCTGATTGAGTGGTTTACCTTTCATTCTTTTCTTCAAGAAGAAATGAAAAGGAAAAATATACAAAAGACAATAGCAGAAAGATGCCCCATTTTTCTGGGTATTTAAAACTATTCAGTCATAAAACTATTCATAGGCCCTTGTCTACAGAGGGCAGTTAATCATCACTCAAAATCCTATCATCCAGAATTAACTTCAATGCTTGTTGAATATTTTTCTAGGCCTCTATGTTTACACAAAATGAAAATATTTTAAAAATATTTTAAAAATAATTTCATAAATGTTGGCTTTAATACTAAAATAACAAATCATAGAAAAAAATAAAATGAAAGAAAAAATTGTTGGACTTCAGAGTCCATGTGTTATTAGAATTTCTTATACTCTGAAGGTTTATAATGTTTAACCATGATTTCCATGATTGTTTAATCTTAGATATGCTTGCATCCTATTTTGTTTTGATTCATCTCTTGTTAATAATAATAGTAATGGGACTGGGAGTATAGCTCTGTAGTAGAGTATGTACCTAGCATGCACAAGGCCCTGGGTTCAAAACCCAGTACCACAAAAAATAATGATTATGGATGCTATAATCCCTAAGCTTTTACCTGTTTGCTAATGTTGTCTTTATATTTTAGATTACATTTCCTTGTCCTTGAAACCCAATAATCATGGACCCATTGAGCGTCATTGAGTGTTACTTCAAAAAAGTTTACATCAACCCTGATTCACTCGCCTTTACATGATTTATTTCTCAGCAAGGATGCCCATATAATCTCATTCTTAGAGACCAGAAATTGTATTAGAATATGTTTTGGTTATTTTAGATTCTTTCAGACACAAAAGGTCCCTGTAATATACAGCTCAAATCTTTCTTCAGGAAATATTTTTTTGTATATTAGGTGTTTTTGTTCCATTTTGTCCAGCTATTCTCTTCCGGGACAGTTAATTTGTGGTTGTTTTCTGTCTGTCAGTCATATGTATCATATTCTCTATAATATTTTTTACATTTTGTTTGGTTGTTGTTAATTTGGTTTTAGAGATTTATCCTCCATGTCTTTATTTCTCTGTTGTAGTTTCCATGATTTTGTTTTCAGGAATATGTATTTTAATTCTTAATACCTTTAATGGGGCTTTCATATCTTTAATGATTTTCAGTTTCTCTTTCATTTTTTTCCTCTGAGTTTTCCAGCTCAATTTTCGTCTTCTATTATTTCATTGTGCCACTTCTGAACTCTCTTTTGATTGTTTTCTAGAGGTCATGTTGTCTATAATTCCTTTGCAACTTTGGATAACTATGTTCTTGAACTCATCTTGATTTCTATGTGCCATTACTCTATATATTTATTGTTTCTCTGACTCTTGATGATACTCCTTTTCGCTGTCAGGTTTTATGCATAAGTCAGAGTTGACTTTGTTCTTTTTTTTTTTTTCTGATGATGGGGCAGGCAGGATTCCTTCTAAAGAACAGGTTGGTTTTTGTTTATTTATATGTACTCTGTGACTCTATCAAAGAAGCCTTTCTGAAATGCTTGATCTTGTTATTTACTTCAAGAGTTCTTCCAGTTCTCAGATCATGAATATCATGAGATAAATGTCAAGAACCTTTAATCCAACACCCAAATATTTCTCATACATCAAAGTTTTCCTGAAACTCACACCATGGTGTTTTCCTTTCTCAGTACTTATCTACCACACTCCTTTCTTCTCCCCTACAAACTCTTGGTACTCTATGTCAACTATTGTGGACTCACCTTTCCCTGCTTGTATCCTCACATGACACATAATATTTGTGAGAACAGTTTTAGGGATCATACACCTCTGTAATGGAGGAATTAGCAGAGGATCAACTCAGTTCTGCAGAAATACCACATTGCCATTCTTTATTTTGGTTGGAGAAGTGAAGAGTATATTTAAAAATAGTGAAATGACCAGTGAAATGTCTGGTCCCCAGAAAGCACTCTTCACACCTGTCCTAAACAACCCAAAGTGTGAGAAAGAAGTAAGGTTATGTATCACCTTATTTTTAAAAGGATACTTCCCCAAACGTTCAGAACTTTCCCACACAGCTCTGCCTTGGTTTTAGTGTGACCAAACTATCTTTGGCACTCAAAATGAGAGTGTATCTCAGCTTATGCTTCTCAAGAGTGAATGTGATTGAAGACTGAGGCAGGCAAAAAGCTATTCTGACTACAAGAGATTTGATTTGAATTTGATTGAATCATTTTATTATTTCAAGTACCACACAAACATTGTTTGCATGTGTTTCTGTGATTTCTAAATATACAGCAATATTACAAGTAAAAAAGGGATTTAAAGACAGTAACAACATAATAGATCAAGGAGACATACTACTTTTAAGAATGAATAAAACAGCATTTGTCCATTCTTTTTTCTAGTCTTTCTTCCACTTCCAGAATATAGAGGGACTGAAGGTAAAACACTTGCCTTATAGTCAGGGCAAGCCCGTTTCTTAGGTCACAAAAAGCCAAACTATGGTTCCATGCTTTATGCTATATTATGATCTATGATAGTAGTCTCATTTAGACACAATTATAGTCAATTACTATTAACTAATTATTATATAAGGCTATCTAATAGTTTAAGGCATATAGTTCTTAGTTTTTCCTTTTATCTGGAATATCTCAAATACTTACATAAAAGTGGTTTGTGGTAGTATGCTGTAATATATTTTTTCAGCATGATTAATTCACTTTACATGTCTGTTTCAGCCAAGGACTTAAAATATTAACAAATATTCTTTCAGGAAAAATATAATTAAGGGTAATTTAGAAAATAAAAAGTGGAACATTTCACAGGCAAATTACAGGTAAGTAAAATAAACAAATAATCAAATAACAGACCACATATATTTTTGCTCACAAGGAGTACCATTCCAAGAGTCTACTGAGAATTCTGAGAACACAAGAAGGGAGAACACTTACCTCTATGAATGACTTATAAGTATAAAGCTTAGGTTTAAAGGAACTAACATCTTAACATCTATTATTTAGCAATTCAATTCTACAAACACTGAGCATATAGAGTAAGGCAATGAGTCAGGTGCAATAGGGTATTAAAAGACACACAAGACATGAGCCTCAAGGCATGAAGCACCTGGTAACAGGGAGATAAAAGATATACACAGGCAACTGGAAGGAAAGGCAAGGTAGCAATTGCATGAAAGGTACAAACAAAAGCATCCGATTGCACAGAGGCCAGAGTATTTATATCCAGCTTGAGTCATGAGAAGACTTCATGTAGGAAGGAGCATTTCAGTACAATCTTAGAGGATGGAAAAGGTGGGGCCTGGGCTGGGGGCTGAGGACATTTTAGATGAAGGGCACAGCATGATCAAAGGCATGAAACTGTGAATGTATTAGAGTATTTGTGAACTAATGGAGCACAGCTTATCTAAGAGGGACACATGTCAGGCAGTGGTGGAAGGAAGCAAGTGTTTGAACTTGAAAATGGACTGGGACTTGCTCCTTTAAAAAAAAATTCTTCAAGTTTCACTATACATTCAGAGTCACTCTGGAGATCCTGTTATAATTCTAGTTCCCAGGCCTATGTGAGATTTTTCTGTAGTAGATCTGAAGTGTGCCTATGTATCTATGTTTTCAATGAGTATTCTAGATCATTCTGTGTGTGGCCCATACATCATTTTTTGAGAAACCTCTAGATGGGATTTGAGAAAAATTCTTCAGGGTTTAGATTTTAATTTTTAGATAATAGAATCTTTGTATGGTTTTGCTTAGTGAAAATTTTGTTAGTTTTGGAAAATGGCTGTTTGGATATTTTTTTTGTATGTGGCATTAAATACTTTCCATAACATAAAAACAGACAGTGAACCCTTTAAAGAAAACAATATTGATAAAACTTAATTACATGAACACACACACACACACACACACACTTCATTTAGCCAGATTCTAGAAATCTCTATTCTATAAAAAACAGTATTTGGGAAATAAGCTGTACAAGCCCAAGAATTCTGCAGAATCTGAAGTTTTGGTATTCAGGGGCAGCTGAGACATTAAATGCTTAGCACATCAATAGGCCTGGGTAGACAGGAAATTTAAATAAGAGATGAACTATGTTGTGGGCTGGTAAGGAAGACTTACATGTAATCTGACCTGTCAGTGTTGAGTTGAAAAAGATGTATTCATGCTTACATAAATCTTCATGCTGCTTTACTAATTATCATGTGTAAAAATCTTCAGAAAATTTTCAGGAGTAATGCTTCTCTTCACCTCTTTATAATTCATTTTTCTTCTAAGCTTTTTAATGGTGGCTAGAATCCTGCAGTAGGAATCACGTTCTTGATTTTTTTGACAGCGCTGCCACGTTTTCATCCTTTTGGTGTTTCTTAATTTCAGACTCTTCATTTTGACAGCTCAACCCTGTTGATTAATGCCTTCTAGGAACCCCTATATGGCCTGCCTGTTAGCGATCTAATTTTGTGCTGGAATGCCTGGGCTGGTATGTTGAACCGATTCACCACCCAGGTGGCTACATTTGGACTAAATGAGCTGTGAAGGGTTTCATCTTTGCCCATCACAGTCTTCCTTAGCGGAGCCCCACAGTATGCAGCCACTGCTTCGACATGATTTGTCACAACCCATCAATAGAAAATAAATTATTGCCATTCTCACTTGTCAATGGGCTTGTCTTCACTTCAGCTGGCCTAATGATTGGAAGCTCAAAGGGAACATTTCCCATCTTTGTGGAGCATGATTATGACTGAACGCACTGCTCCCCTATGCATCTTGGCCAGTAAAAACACGTAGGGAAAGCAAATTAATTGGCTGTTTTGCGCCAGTGATTAGAACATTACACTTGAAATCTGCAGAAACTGATATTAGGCAAGCAAGATTAGGTCGGTTCTGACTTTTATTTGCTTAGTGCAACATGATTAGCAACTGCTTCATTCAAGGTTAGTGCACTTGCTGCTGAAGAAGAAAATCTTCATAACATAATGATGCTGCATAGGTTTAAGCTGATAAGCATGTTCCGGGCAAAAATCAAAAATCTCTTTGGGAAAGAAGCAAATGAGGAGATGTAAAAGAGAACTCATCAAATGGCTTTAGAGTCATTCTTATGTCTGGCACTTCTGAAAATTATATGCCTAGGAAACTCGCTCTGTAAGCTATATTTGCAGACAGTAGAGGTGGCAATTGTGTCTGTTCATGAGACAAAGAATAAAAGAACCCAAGGAGCAACAAGAAGTAGAAGGTGACACCTTTCAATGAACTCACTAAAAATGAGCTTGCTTGAAAAGAAACAGAAAACTCTCCTCACCCCCACCCCAAAGCATAGAAAGAGCAAGAAGGGCAATGGTTACAATGGCAGAGCATCAAGTCAGACCTCATAATTAAATTGAGAGATGCAGAAAATCACAGAGGAAACTTAAAACATTAAATAAACCAGGAGTGTGGATTTGAGTTTCCCTGTTAACCGCTTTACCTGTATAATGGCAAGAGGTTTTATCTAACAGAAAAGTGAAGATGAAGGGTGCAAGTAAAAGAATGCTTGACACTTCAGTTATTTTAAACATGATAGTGTTTTAGATTTGGACTATGTCTCCAAAACTAAGCCATTTTTATTATGGCTCTATCTTGTCTACCACCACCTAGGAATAAGAGAAGGAAAAATTCTGTCAACAAAGATCAAAATCCAAGTTCTTGGCTGTCATTCTCTCTAGCCTTCTCAGTGGATCAGTTTCCCTCTCATTGTCTGTTCTTTAGCCCAGAGATGCCCCAAGAATGCAACTAAATCTTCAGACAAGGTACAGTTTAGAAACACCATTAGTGCAGTTTCATGTTCATTTAATTTAGCTCAAGTTTCACCTCTTCCACAGAGAGTGACAACTGTGGTTTAGAAACACTTCTTGGCCCCAGTGACTCAAATATGTGGATGTTTTTCCCATACCCTAGACATTTCGGTTTACCAAACCCTTCAGAGTTTTCTTTTCTCTTTCATTCCTTTTTACCAGTAGGAGTTACTGTCTCCTGGTGTTTGGGGAAACAAGGTCACCAGGCCTCCAAGTGACTCCTAGATTAAGCTTCTCATGTCATCATGGCCAACTCTCCCTTTCACATGATTGGTGGTCCTTGCATTAGGAAGTGTTAGCTGCTCAAGGCCTTATTTCTTCCCATCCTATACTGCATTTCCAGTTTCTTTTCTTAAAGCACAGTCTTCCCCCCCCCACCTTCTATCTCATTCTTTTCTTAAGACTATTAAAGTAAACTTTGTCTCCTGTTACATTTTGTCTGCTGAATCCTACCTGCAGCTCATTTTTCTCATCTTATCTTTGCATTCTCCCTTTTATTTTTAGTTTCACAAACACTGTTCCCTACTGGCTAACATCTGCTCATATTTGATTCAAGTGAACCAGATCCTCTGCTTCTTTAACTGCTGGATCATAGTTCCTTACAAAACATAACTGAACTATGTTCTAAGATGTGACTAAGTATCTTACACATACTTAAGTAAAAATTGGTGCCTTTTTACTGGAGTAACCATTGAGGAGCTAGGTGACAGATTACCTGATAAATAAATGCACAATGTTATTTCACATTAACACATAGGTGGCATTTGTTAGTCAGTGGCTGTCTCAATCTATTTCTCTATTCAATGATTGTTGCTAATACTAAAAATATTTGTGTATGAGTTCAATGTGTACTTGGGATATTTAATAATTATTAGATTATAAGAATATACATAACATATATTTCCCCCAGATTTGTGCCTGAAAGAAGAAATTTTTTTAAATACAAAGTAACCTGTGTTTCTCAAATGTTTCCTGATCAAGTAAGCAAAACAATTTGAATTCTTCAAATTAAAAATGAAAACACTTGGGACAGAACTCCTACTTTTATACTGTTCATTATTAGAATTATGAAAAGTGTCCAATGTCAAGACTGGGAAACAGATGTCTGAAAAAACAACATCAAGGCTTTACAATGTACATGTCTACATTTAAGAGAACATTATCAAGAAAAGTGAAGGGTCTGGGATTTTCTGCAAGCTAATGCCACAGTTTCATAGATGCTGGCAGAAGACACAATGCTTGTAGGAGATAAGCAAAGAACTTAGTTACTCACAGGAAGGGGACAACATGAGTTTCATGTTCACATTTGTACCCCTTCCCTCCAACCCAAGTCCCTTGGGTCAAGGCAGAGTAGACCATCTATATACTGTATACACAGTGAGTTTGTGTTACAGCTCAGGAACCTCAAATTTAGGCTCAGAAGTGCGAAAGTTAGGAGTTGGTCAGGTAAAGCTGGAAGAGACATGGAAATGAAGGCAAAAAAGGAAATAAAATTCAAAATTAGAAAACTATATCTGTATCACTCAAGGTGAGAAAGAACCTTGTTCTTTCCAGCAAAGCAGCTCAACTTTTGCCCTGAAGGAAGCCATTATCTCTATTCTAGTTGAGGAAACAAATTTGCTTTCTACCCTGAGGGAGTCACTAACTCTGTCTTAACAAGGCTGTTTCTTATGCAAATATCCTTGAAAGGATAATTGGGGACCAAAGCTATCAAAAGTCAGGTAAAAACATTAAGTAAAACCACAACCTATGAAATAAATATAACCATCCCTCAGAAAACTGAGGCTAAGATAAAGGAATTTGACCAAAGAGGTGAGATTTTAACCCACACTTGTTGACTCTTGTGTATTTTACAGGCACTCTCCCCACACAAAGCCTTTTCCCTGATGTTCCCTATCTCAGTAACAGCACTATTCATTTAGTGACCAAATCAGAAATTTGGGCATTGTAATTCTTTCTCTTTGGGTCTGATAAACTACCAAGTCCTATTGATTTTATCTAGTAAATATCTCTTGAATGAATCCCCTGGACTGCTAATGAAATTTAGGCCACCACTTTAGAAATGCTGCCACAGTGATTTCCAAGCAGGTATTCCAGTTTCTTGTTTTACTCACCCCTCTAATCCCATCTTCACTTTTCATATAAAACCAACTCTGCAAGCAAATGTGGTCAAGCCATTTCCCCTTCTAAAACCTTCCAGCAGTTTCCTATGGTCCTCAGGGTAAATGTAAATTCCTGAGCAATCCACGGAAGGCATTGAAGACAGAATCTGGATTCATCTTTCACCTTACTAACCCTGGAACTCTGTCTTCTAGCCTTAGGCAACATTGTTCACTTTGGTGAAAGTACAGTGCTCTTTCTCCCCTTGAATAATACAGGTGTTTCTTAGTTTGGAATATTTATTTCCTTTTTTTGTCTTATTTCCATGCCTTTTTCCTTGAGCTTTGCCTGGCCAACTCCTGTCCTTTCAATTCTAAAAGGTCATTCCCACTGTAAGGCCTTTGCTGCTCCTGATTTTTTTTTTTATATTTGGTACCAGGGATTGCTCCTGATCTCAGTTGAGTTCCCTTGCTCTGCGTTTCAGGCAGCATCTGCACTTCTTATTAGGGCACTTCACATGTTAGATGTAA
This sequence comes from Geosciurus inauris, assembly GCA_004024805.1. Taxonomy (NCBI): domain Eukaryota; kingdom Metazoa; phylum Chordata; class Mammalia; order Rodentia; family Sciuridae; genus Geosciurus; species Geosciurus inauris. The sequence continues at coordinate 230,209 of PVHX01000561.1, read as the reverse complement.
GCTGCCTTTCTATTTGTCTTTGCACACTTCTTAAAGCTCCAGGATGATGGGATCTGTGCATTGATTTTCTGTCAAAGTATATAGCATAATGCACTCCTAATACATTTTTTAAATGAATGAAGAGATACGCATAAATGAGTAAAGGAGTGAAATAATGCCTCCTACAGTTTCCCCTGCAATCATTGTAATGCATGGAAAAGAAGGTTTCTGTAAGGGTTCTACCATTCCCTTCCCTTATCAAGTAATTGGGAAAATATTTATTTGAAAGGAAATGGAAATACAACTCTCAGAAAAGAAAGACAACCAAAAAAGAAAACTCTTCCATAATAGTTCCAAAATAGTTTCTTATTCATTGAGGCCAACTGATGATAGAAGTTCCTTTTCATTTTCTCCTTGTCTCACTTTGAAATCCTTTGCTGACATTAGTATTACCCTCCCCTTCTTCTAATTAGATGCCTGGAGAGTTCTGGCTGAGTTAGTTGCTCCAACTCAGCTCTAGTGGCCCGGGACCTTGCTCTCTCTGAGCAAGCTAACAAGATATCTTTACTGGTCCTAGACATCTTTACTCTGGTTTTACTCAAATCTTATCACTTCCTACTCTTTTACAAACAGAACCTTGGCCGAGGTCCTTTTTGTTTTTTTCCTGTATGGTATTTTAATTTATTTTATTATTTTGACATTTTTACTGGTACATTATAGTTGTACATAATGGTGGGATTTGTTGTTACATATTCATACAAGTGCACAATATGGGCTGATGTCTTAATGACTCCTAGTGGCTTAAGTTATCATCTTAACATTCTAGGAGTTAAAGTGTCTCAGTTCCATTGAAAGATAATAGTAAGTACTTTAAATAATTGTGACCAACAACTGAGCTTTAGGGCACCCTAAAAATCCCCACCCACAATAAATATATGCAAACCCTTCCCTATGTTTATGTGAGGGCCTTGCCTGAGTTTTGACAAAGAAAAATCACTGAAACTTTTTGGATTATATGAATGAAATGCAACATTTATTCAAGAGGAACATAATCTAAATAATAAATTTAAAGTGACATTAACTTGCTTCCACACTTTTAGTCATTAATTTAAACACAGTGGTCATATAGTGTTAAAGACCAACAGAATAGAAAGACTTTTTTTTTAATTGTTTTTTAATTTAAACCCCAGTGTCTTCCCTTTCCCTCTCCTCCTCCCTCCCTGGATCCACTTGCTCTATTCTACTGATCTTCCTTTTGAAGTAAGAGCTTTCAAGTGTGACTTTTTAAGTTGCCAAAAAGCACTAGGTTACAAGTAAGTGTTCAGGAAGTCAAAAAGCAAGATGGAATGACAATGAAAGAAACAGGAAAGAAGGATCCAAAATAGCCAGTAAGGGGGCTGGGGCTGTAGCTCAGTGGAAGAGCGCTTGCCTAGCATGCGCGAGGCACTGGGTTCGATCCTCAGCACCACATATAAATAATAAATGAGTAAAATAAAGATCTATCAACAACTAAAAAAATATTTTTAAAAAAAGGCCAGTAAGAAGAGGTAAGGTTAGAGTGAAAAAGAAATCTGAATTTATTATCAAAGAAGAACAGAAGCTAATTAAACTAGTGAGAAAAATGGTCCAACTGTGCATGAGGCAAAAATGTCTATCTCACATTTTACATAAGCCCAAGGAGAGTCGGATGTAAGCAGCATACCAGGGCAAAGGAAAGGCCAGTGGTTGGGGAATCAAGACAAAGGACTCCTAAAGATTTCCCAAAGATTTGGTTTTTGACTTAATGTGGGGATTGTGAAGAGGCAAATATGTGTTTTAAATTGAAATATTGACAAAGAATGTAGAAATATATTTTTGTTTGGAACTAAATATGAGATGAAGATGGAAAGAAAGAGGAATTAAAATCCTTCTGTTTTGATTACTGCTAATCTCATTTGCCTAAATAGCTACTTGCTTTTTGTATTTGTCTTCCCATTTTCCCTGATTACGTTTTCTAAAAAGTCATTTGGTTTTGTCATCCTGTTTTCATAGTCATAACTTTTATTGGTCTCCTGTTACTATCTTGACTCCTCTTCAAGATTCTTGAAAAGGGTGAGCTTCGCTGCTGATTAGATTTTCATGTAGTCACTATGATCTATATATGGCCCAATTCAATAGTCCTATATGACATGAAGTCTCTTGGCTTGGAACTGATGAATGATCTTTCTTTATTGAAGCTCCCTCCTCCCTGGCTTCCTTGTACTCTTCCCTCCTGGTTGTCCTACTCTCTGCCTGAAAAATCCCCTTAGCATCTCCCCCATGCATCCATACTGCTCTTCTCTTGGCTCTACACACTGTTCCTTGGCCAGCTGATCACCTTCATCATGCAAACTCTCAGCAGCCCTGAGGACCCTCCTGCCCATGGCGCATCTGATAAACTACAGTTTGTTCATATTTATAACTCTTGACACTTTCACTGAGATGAACTCTTGGCACTTTGGATTCAAGTCCATGCTATCTTGCTGCCTCATTTCCTCCTGCTGACAGGGCTCCTCTACTATGATTTCAGTGTATTTAGGGAAGAGAAGTTTGTTTGTGTCATCTGAAAAAGGGTCTCCCAACATCACCTTAGCTTGGAACTACAGATCAGCTTCTTTATTTGACCCTACATGGATAGGCATTGATGCTTTTTAGTTGGAAGGAACAAACAGCAAGGTAAGAACATAGTAAAAACAATATTTAAGTAAGATCACTGTGTAAGTAAATTGAAGAAATTTAGGCCTGCACTTGGAAATACAGTCTGAGACTCTAGGAGGCGACAAGGTGGTAGAGAAAAACAAAGTGGCAAGGTGGGTAAAGGTGGGTAGAGGACGCTTGTCTAAGACATGCTGAGAGAAATATTGGTGTAGCCTATTCCATTCAGCTAGAGTGGAATTTATGTTTTATTGCTGCCATTTGGGCTTTTTTCTTTTTTCTTTTTTTCTTGTTGCTCAGGAGGAATAAAGTGATTAATATGTGATAACAAGGGATAGAAGATAGTGACTGCCTGGTTCTAGGAGACCCTGTGTCAGGCCAGCCAGGTTCCCCTTCACACTGACGTGCCTGGTCTGTCTAAGCAGATTTACAGCAGCAGCACTGGGGCTGCATTTGGGGAGGAGAACCATTTTTCTCCATATCCTCACTCTCAACATAGAAAAGCTTCACAAGAATTATCTTTAAGACCTTGCCTATGTGGGGGCATTAGGCTAGATAGGTCATGAAGGAACAGGAAATAGCTTGCTGATTTTTTTTACACATTTATAATTCTCTACCATTGCCCTTTATTTGGTGATAGTTTAAAAGGACTGAAAAGTACAGAAATAGATTAAATTAAAATCCATATTTTAATCCTCCAGTTGCCAAATTTCCATGAATCTATGTTAATTAAATAACTCGAATCAGCTCTCATTTACACATTTACTCCTTAATTATTGTGATTATCTTCACTTTAAAATTCTACATCAACTGGAAACGAGTCCTATAAAACAAAAAATATTATGACATATCCATGTTGACATAAGAGCAAAATATGAACATTTCAAAGGATTTTTTTCTTTTTTACTATATATATGCATAGGAGTTGAGTACGAGGTAATTATTTAAACATTTCAGAGCTCAAATATCTCCATAATTGAAGGAACATTTGAAACTTTGATTATTCATAATTTTTAATTTTATACTTTATTTGGTGAGTGTGGACACAGTTTCAAGTGACTTACGTGATATATATTTTTTTTTTGGCCTTAAATTTGATATAAATAACATGAGGTACTTAGTAAGAGAATAAAAGCCTTCTCTTTTACAAATGTGCATTCTCAGTGATGTCTGATTTCACATCTTTTGCTTCCATTATAGCTGAGCAGAGATCTACAAATGAGGAGCCATGAAGACAGAGGCTCTGCAGTGATCCAGAGTTACCGCAAAGTGGAGCCGTGAGTGAAATCCTGTAGCTGCACATGCTATTTTCATACATGGGATCCTCACGGGCTGCACTAGTGGACTACTGAACAACATATTTAGTCATACAGACCCATTCTGTAGATAGACATGCATTTTAAAGTCATAATCTGGATTTAATTTACTTTCTGAAAACTTATTTCAAAAACAGCAAATTATTACCCCAGGGCAGAGAAGACAGTGTAGTCTAGAGAGAACACTTTTGCTTTTTGTACACTTAGATATGAGTGGTATTTTTAAAAGTGAGACAAAGAGATCTATTATGGATATTTAAGGTGCTGGTAGTGAGGACAATAGAACACACACGGGACTGGGAAGTACATGATACTAAGTAAGTTGTATGAACTATACTCGAATTTGCTTATAAAAAATCTATTCACAATAGATTTTCTTATCTAAACAAGAGAATGGGAATGTCACAGACATCTCTTTGTTGGGTGTTCTTATAACCCTTGGATAAATTTTTATATAATATACAATCCTGAGGCTCACTGAGTCAAGGTACCAAAATTCAGAGAACATTGAATAAGTGCCATGTTGGTAACAAAATCATCCCATAGTGGAATAACAATGCAAAACCTCACATAAACACATATGTTTTCCTGGAAATAGAATGCTATTAGTAACTACAAAGTTAGAGTAAAGGCTGTGGGCCTACAGTGGAAACCACATAATTATATTTCCATTTCAGTATTGTCACCATGACAGGGTCTTGATGAAGTCCCCAAAAGGGAGCTGGACCTCAGACTATGAGGATACTTGATGTCATCATAGAAATGAATTTGAGGACAGGTCAAAATGAGGTACAGATTGAAATTATTGAGAGAAAGAAAGAAGCACACACTCAGAGACAGGGGAGAGTGCCAGTGTTGAAATGTGTTAGCTGTATCTTAGGTGCACATATTTACACATGTAAGATCAACAGTACAGTGACATGTTCTAAGAGGGTGTTTTTAGTTCTCCTTTGTGTTGGTAACTTGGCATGTTGACCATTACTGGGATGAGGTCCTTCACTTGCATGTTGACGATGGCCAGGTTGGCAATGATGGGCAGAGGGTAGAGGGGCATGCATTTTCTTCTTTGTTTTTAAAGTGTTCTGCTTTGTGAATATAGCACTAACTTGGTGTACCTATGGATAAAATCTAATAATTGATTTAATTGCATTGTTTTTGACTTTGAAGTCTGAATTTTTAATCTATGTGAAAGTGGACTTTAAATCTGGTCTTTGAAATCATGGCCACTCTCATGTAGTCCTGCATTTCTCCAGTTACCCATTCTTATGTCACCTATCCTATCTCAATATTATATAAAAATCAAACAAACATACAAAAGCCAAAAGTATTGGAGCAGTAATGACACAACTTAGAAGCTACCTGAATGAACTCTTCTGGAATCCTGCACTGTTTATAGCTTCCCAAACTCAAATGCTGTTTCACACCTTTTGTTTGCATACCAGCTTCTCTCCATGTACCTTGAATACCTTCACATTAAGCACCTTTGCCTCCAGGTTGTCCATCTAGACTGTGTTCTTCTCAGTCTGCTCTGGTAAGATCTTGACTGAGTGCACAGGCCAAATTAGGGACTCCTCTCCTTTCCACAGCATTTCAAGTACATCTCTATAACCACGGCACTTGAAAGGATTTTCCCCGAAGTAACTCTCTGAGGGCAAAGAGTATTTGTAACATTCTTTTTTAGTCCCCTGTTTGGCACAGTGTTTATTACTCAGAGGGCATTCAAGGACTGACTGTTAACTAAACCAATGTGCAGAAGCAAATACTCCAGAAGAGGTCTGAAGGATCCTTGAAGGAGACTTGATCTCCTGCTACAATTAAACTGGAGGGTTCTTCCATGAAGAGCCTTAATTTATGTTCCTTCCTCCCTACAGCATACTTCTTCCTAACATCACTGACTAAAATCTAACCCCATGCTTTAAGATCTCCATCAAATTACTTGTTCTTCATGAATTTATTTCTTATTTTCCAACTGGATATTATTCCTATGCCCTTAACTCATAGATTTTTTTTTTTGTCCTTATAACCTTTACCTTACTTGTTTTCAAGACTTGATACTGATATACTTATCTCCTATGCATCTTTGTGTTCTCACACTGGCTGTCATATCACTAAACTTATACATATCAAATACTCCACAAAGAGTTCTTTAACTGAATGCAATTAACTGAAGACAAAACAAATTTTAACTTGGTAATGGTGTATCTGAAATAGACTATAAATTTATGTTAACTAACTTTAGAGAACCATGGAGAAAACAAGTTTTAACAAAATATGAGTCATATAAACAGATTATAAAAATGTATCATGTGTTCACAAAATTTAAATAGAACAATCATAAGAGACAATGAAACAAGCAAATCCTATGAATTTTAATTAATAGTCTATTAATTTTTAAAGGTCTTTACACAGCAGAAACTGAAAAATGGCATCTGTCTGACACTTCTCATCAGTTTGCCTCATATCCATACCTACAAACTATAAATGCAACTCTGTCATGTTAATCACTTAACAATCATGTATGTGCATGCAGGTACATGTGTGCACTGTGGATGGAGCCAAGGATTTCACACATGCTAGGCAAGTACTCTGCCTCTGAACTGTATCACCAGTCCTATATCATCCAAATGAAACAAGTCTGTCAAACTATGCATACAGTTTCCTTAACATTCCTATGATGCACAAATGTGCAGAATCTCCCCAAAGTTGTTCTTCTGATCCAGAAAGTGTTATGAAAGAACAAGGCAAACTATATTTTCTCTTTCAGGAAGTGTTTAAGATGTGTTCTTTAATTATCACTCTAAAGATTCTCTAAGCAACAACATATGCTTACTAATAATTTTTGTCTTGCAGAAATATGAATGTTTTGTAATGGAAGGCATTTAGAATGCTTCAGTTGAAGATTAATTCAAAGAAAGGCCTCTTTTAGATTCATTCAGCATCTATCAGGTGGCATTATTTTTCCAATAGTCTTTTACTCTGTCCTTTGCATTCAAAAGAGCTTATGTCCAACCTATAATTATATTCTGCTAATTAGAGTAATTCATGGTTAATTATTCAAAATGATTCCCTTTGAAAATCAAATCCATTTCTTGTCATGACATTAACAAAAGATACAAATAAAATATTATCAGGATGTAAATTTCTGTCATAAGAGAATACATTTTTAAATTTTCTTTAAATAGTTTTAAACTTTCCTCCACCTGTAAAGGTCCCATGATTCCTTACTTCAATGAATTTGGACTAGAGAAGAGCTCATCCCTGAGGTGGTGACAAGACATTTTTTGATAATTACTAAAGATCAGTTTTACTGATTATATTGGAGAAAGTAATTTGCTATATTCTCAAAGACAGGTTACACAACAATAAGACCTAACGGTAGCTAAAGGCTAATAACAAACCCATTAGCTTGAGACCATGAGTGTCAGAGGATGTACTTCTCTTGGACTATGCCTCTCTGTAAGCTCTCATTTGGGTCCTGCTGATGGCTAAAACTCCCTTTCCAGGCATTGTCTTAGTCCCACTCTCTTCAAGAGGCAGCTCCTTTCCCCTTTAATTACCTAAGGATTGCATGGCCCTTCTCTCTCTAAGCCAGGATGGCATATGCCTATCTTAATTCTCCACTTTGTTATGCTCTGATGATTATATGAGACACACTGTCTCTCAAAAGGGTGAGGTATTCCTCCACCTAAATTTATCTTAGGTCACAGCCTTACTATATATTTGCTCTTCATCGCCAGTTTTTTCACATATTCTTATTGAGCACTTTCTATAATCTCCTAAATGAAGTTAAGTCGAAATACCAACTGTGTGTGACATAAAAAGTTCCATTATGTTCAAATGAATAGAGGAGATTAAAATTATAGATACTTCAATGTAAGAGTAAGAAGCAAAGGAACATCGGAAATGGCAGTTATGTCTGGCATTCATAAGGCAAGAGAGAAAATTGTAAATTTGGGAAATGTTGAAATTATTGCTAAAGGAAAGTAAACTTCTTCCACTTTAACCAGGACTGACCATCATCTTGTTTTTCATCTTTAATTCAAACTTTCCAACTTTGATTTTTTTTCCTCCTATATGAACTGAATGTTTCTGTTCTTCCTCACATTCATATGCTGAAGTCTGTAACCCTTAATGTGATGCTTAGTGGTTAGGTGTGGCCTTTGGGAGGTAATCATTCATAAGAAAGAAACCCTCATGAACACGAATAGTGCCTTTACAGGAAGAGACATATGAGCACTCTCTCTCTCTCTCTCTCTGCCATGTGAGGTTACAATGAGAAAAGGGCCATATGCAAATTAAGAAGCTGGCCCTCACCAGGCAATGGATTTGAAGACATGTTGGTCTTGGATTCCCAGCCTCCAGGACTGTGAGAATTAGATGTCTGTTGATTAAGCTACTCTGTCTATAATAATTTGTTATAGCAGCCTGAACTAAGACATTCTCCCAGTGGGAGTACAGCTCAATTTTTATAACAAAATTTAATTTAAAAAAAGATTTTATTAAACATCCAGATTTTCAAAACAGCTGTGACAGAAACTGGAAGGTAGAAAAGAATCAGTTAAGTGTATTTGTCTGTCTGAGCAGTAAACCTTCATTTTAGTAGGCTACTATGATTTAGTATTGACTAGCCTAACCCCAAAACAAATTCCATTGGCTATTTTGAGTCATTGACATCAGGATATAATTTTAATACTATCCTCTCACTTTGTTTGTAACTTTGGGCACTTTGAATTAACAATAAATTTTATCCAAGCATATATTCACATAGCTTAAGCTGTCTAAATAATACAGAACAGGGAACAGATAATTTTCTTGTCCCTTCCCATGCCTCATAGGCAATCACTAAGCATAAAGATCTGTTTCTTGTGGTATTTACTTTCATATTTCTAAATAGTCTTTTATAATTATGATTTCTTAACTCATCAATTTTACATATTGTTGACTGACTCCTTGTTATGATGCAGCTACTTATATAACTATGAGGACAAGACATCTCAGTACCAAAGATTCAGGTTTCCTGCACCTTTTGCTCCTCTTTCTTAGGGTGTGGGCCTTGTCCCCTTGTCCTAGTGCTATGGGTAGCTGCTTTTCCAGAAGCTCCATGCAGCAGCTCTATCTATATCACATTGGCTAGAACTAAGTCACTGACTATATCTAGGGGTTTGGAAACACAAGCATTTTAGCTTCTCAGCATCTGCACTAATTAACTTAAAAGGAAAGGGCATTGGGAAGGGCTTTTAGGTATCAGCCCAGGGTCTGCACAGAAATCTCCCATGATTTTTTCATATACTCCTAATATATCTGTACAAAGCCTATCATATTTTCTAAATGTTTCAATGCATCAAAATATATCAGAGTGCTTTTTAATATTGCATATTTGCATAATAATACTTTTAATATTGTATATTTGCATAAGGTATAAATATAATGTTGTATATTATATATATGTTCAAAACACTAGAAAAACTAAGGATAGTAGGAATATACCTCAACTTTGTAAAAGCTATATATGCTAAACACAAGGCCAACATCATCCTAAATGGACAAAAATTGGAATCATTCCCTCTAAAAACGGGAACAAGACAGGGATGCCCTCTTTCACCTCTGCTATTCAACATAGTCCCTGAAACACTAGACAGAGCAATTAGACAGATAAAAGAATTAAAGGGATACAAATAGGAAAATAAGAACTCAGACTATCATTATTGCAGATGACATGATTCTATACTTAGAGGATCCAAAAAATTCTACCAGAAAACTTCTAGAATTAATAAATAAATTCAGCAAAGTAGTAGGATATAAAATCAAAAAAATTCTACCAGAAAACTTCTAGAATTAATAAATAAATTCAGCAAAGTAGTAGGATATAAAATCAACACCCATATATCAATTGCATTTCTATACATCAGTGATAAACCCTCTGAAAGAGAAATTAGGAAAACTATCCCATTCACAATTGCTTCAAAAAAATAAAATACTTGAGAATCAATTTAACAAAAGAGGTGAAAGACCTCTACAAGGCAAACTACAAGACACTAAAGAAAGAGATTGAAGAAGACTTTAGAAGGTGGAAAAATCTCCCAGGCTCCTGGATAAGCAAAATCACTATTGTCAAAATGGCCATACTACCCAAAGCGCTATATAGATTCAATGTAATTCCAATTAAAATCCCAACATCATTCCTTATAGAAATCAAAAGGCAATCATGAAATTCATTTGGAAGAATAAGAGACCCAGAATAGCCAAAGCAATCCTTAGCAAGAAGAATGAAGCAAAAGGCATCACAATACCAGACCTTAAATTATACTACAAAGCTATAATAACAAAAATGGCATGGTACTGGCACCAAAATTGACATGTAGACCAGTGGTAGAAGACACAGAGATGAACCCACCTAAATACAGTTACCTTATACTAGATAAAGGAGCCAAACACACACACTAGAGAAAAGATAGCCTTTTCAACAAATGGTGCTGGGAAAACTGGAAATCCATATGCAGCAAAATGAAACTAAACCCCTATCTCTCACCATGCACAAAATTCAACTCAAAGTGGATCAGGTGGGAATCAGATCAGACACCCGACGCCTAACAGAAGAAAAAATAGGCCCAAATATTCATCATGTCGGATTAGGACCTTCCTTAACAAGACTCCTATAGCACAAGAATTAAAATCAAGAACCAATAAATGGGATGGATTCAAACTAAAAAGCTTCTTCTCAGCAAAAGAAACAATCAAAGAAGTGAACAGAGAGCCGACATTCTGGGAACAAATCTTTGTTACATGCACATCTGATAGAGCACTAATCTCCAGGATATATAAAGAACTCAAAAATCTTAACACCAAAAAAGCAAACAACCCAATCAATAAATGGGCCAAGGAGCTGAACGGAAACTTCACAGAAAATATAGAATCGATCATCAGACATATGAAAAAATGTTCAACATCTCTAGCAATTAGAGAAATGCAAATCAAAACTACCCTAAGATTTCATCTCACACCAGTCAGAATGGCAATTATCAAGAATACAAATGACAATAAGTGTTGGTGAGGTTGTGGGGGAAAAGGCACACTCATACATTGCTGGTGGCACTGCAAAGTGGTACAACCAATCTGGAAAGCAGTATGGAAATTCCTTAGAAAGCTTGGAATGGAACCACCCAGCTATTCCACTTCTAGTTCTATACCCAGAAGACTCAAAAACAACATACTACAGTGACACAGCCACTTCAATGTTTATAGCAGCTCAATTCACAATAGCTAAAATGTGGAACCAACCTAGATGCCCTTCAACAGATGAATGGATAAAGAAACTGTGATATATATACAAAATGGAATATTACTCAACAATAAAAGAGATTAAAATTATGGCATTTACAGGTAAATGGATGGAGTTGGAGAATATCATGCTAAGTGAAGTAAGCCAATATCAAAAAACCAAATGCCAAATGTTCTCTCTGATAAGTGGATGCTGATCCATAATGTGGAGGAGGACATGGGAAGAATGGAGGAACTCTGGCCACAGGGGTGGGAGAGGGGAGGGGGCAGGGGGACAGTAAAGATGGTGGAATATGATGGACATCATAGCCCTAGCTTTATGTATGACTGCATGTATGTTGTGATTCTACATCACATACAACCAGAGAAATGAAAAGTTGTGCTCCATCTGTGTACGATGAATCAAAACGCATTCTGCTATTATGCATACCTAAGTAGAATAAATAAATAAAAGAAAAATATATATCAGAGTGCTATTAAATATTAAATATTAAAAAATACTGCATATTTGCATAATAATGCTTTTAATATTGTATATAAGGTAGAAATATAATATTGTATATTGTATATTTGTACTGTTTATCATGTATCTTGCTGAGAACTTGGTAAATCCTGGTCACTACAATAGGAGGAGGAGGAGGATTTTGGTATACTTTAGGCAATTTTCTCTCTGACATTTTTTTGTGCTCTCTTGTTTTGGGGGATGCCTATTTATTGAATTGTTAGAAAGACATCCTGAATTGCTCTAATTTTCTATAATTTTCAATATTTATCATTTTACCTTATTATATAGCAATTGTTTCTAACTTCTGTAAAATTTTCTAACTTCTGTGAAATTTTAAAATTTCTTGTCTTCTTATTGGTCATTTTTGTAGTGCCCTGTTCTTATTATATAAATCAATATATATTCTTTTAAAATTTGTTCTAATTAGTTATACATGACAGTAGAATGCATTTTGACACATTGTATACAGATGGTGCATAACTTCTCATTCCCCTAGTTGTACATGGTGCTGAGTCACACCAGTAGTATAATCATCCATGTATGTAGGGTAATAATGTCTGTTTCGTTCTACTGTCCTTTTTATCCCCACTGCCCCACCCTTCACCTCACTTTTTTTCTGCACAATCCAAAGTTTTAATACCATCCTAGGGACAAGAAGAGCAGGCACTGATTACCAGCTTCATAGATCATCACAATCTGAAATCTTCCAGTCGAATTATTATTATTACTTTTTGGTAGAACTGAAAGTTGAAACCAGAGGAGCTCTATCACTAAGCTATAGCCCCAACCCTTTTAAATTTTATTTTGAGAAAGGTTCTCACTAAATTGCAAGGGTGGCCTTAGGCTTATTATCTTCCTGTCTCAGCCTCCCTGGTCACTGGGATTACAGGGTGTGCCATCACACCTGCCCTGATTGAATTATTTTAGAGAACAAATATTTTATCTCCTGTGAAGGAGGGAACTGTGGTCTCAGAGACTTCCACCTTTTCACTCCTGAATCTGGAGTGTTTCTTGGGTTCTGTTGAGTGAATCTCTCCCTTCACGTGGTTCTCTTTCACAGATACTTAAAGTGTAGCCTCCATTCTTTCTCCTGCTTTATGTTTTCCAAATAGCTGATATGTCTCAACATGGTTGTCTTCTCTCTCATTTATTTTGTCTTTATAGGCCTAGTTTTAAAAAATAACTTTACTGTCTTTTTTGTGGTTTTAGGAGAATCTTCTATGTCTAAAATTTGACATATAACAAACATCACAAATTGTTTTATTGAGATTTGAAGATTATTTAAACAAAGGTGAAATATGTATGTGCTTCATGGAAAGTTTTTCCATGAAAATTTCTCAAATTGTTCCATGCAGGGTATTGTAATGAGGAAAGACCAGATAATGTTTATTTGTTTCAAAGGGAGCATCAAAAAAAGGGAGCACAATTCTATAATATAAAAATGTCATAACATTAATCTGTGGCATATGTGCCTCAGTAGGGCCTCAAGGTGCATCCTGGTGCTGAATGAAGTTGTTCTATTTAGGCTTGTTTCTCAGTTGAATGCTGAGTAAGTTAACATGCACAACATAGTGGTGTGTCTGCAGGCATCCATCACCATGAATACAGAGGTTCATTTTCAGTTTGCAGAAGTACTTTCATATCTTCTATATTTGAGAAAGAGTATGAAACACTTCATATTGTTTATTAGAAGGGCAGTTTCTTTTAAAAGCTATTAAAATAATTAAGAAAACCATTTGCATTACTTTGCTTTCTGAGGTTCACCAGATATACAAGGAAGTAAGCAGAAAGGTTGAAGGTAATAATGGAATTCTTTTTTATATAAATATTTGGAAAATTGCTTTATTATGAAATTCTTTTTGTTAATTTTTAAAAATATCTTTATTTAATTAATTTATTTTTTATGTGGTGCTGAGGATCGAACCCAGTGCCTCACGCATGCGAAGCAAACACTCTACCTCTGAGCCACAATCCCAGCCCAGATAAAGATTTTTAAAAATAGGAAAGTATGGTCCAGGACCAAGAGAAAAATAATATCTTTTTTTTCAAAGATAAAATTATTGAGAATTTCAAGATGGTACAGTAGAACATTAAACACAGCATGGAACCCTTTCAATGTGGTATACAATTCATATTTGACCTAAATGTTATTCTCTTTTTTTAATAATTTATTTAAATGCATTTCAAATCATAGTACATATGTATAGCTCAATTTTTCCATTTCTCTGGTTGCAAACCAGATAGAATCACACCATTTGTGTCTTCATACATGCACCAAGGATAGTGATGACGATCTCAATGAACCATCTTTACTATACCCATTCCCCTTTGCTTTAAAAAGTATTGCTGATGTTTGGTTTGGATTTTGGTCTGTATGCTTAAAACATTTCTATTTTAATCATCATCTATCTGGATGGATGTCCAAATAGCTTAAGAATTTTTAGATAAAATATTAGAGATTTCATAAATGTCCAATTACAGATAGTTTACATGATATATTTTTGGGACATCTATTCCATGAAATATTTTGCAGCCATTCAGCATGATAATGTAGAACATCCACTTTCAAATGGGGTGTGATTACTCTCATTTTTGTTGGTGGAGTTACAGTCAGAATGCTGGAAACCATGTGAATGAAGCCTGTCATATCTATACTCTGGACTGTCACAATCTTAGAACATCCTTTGATTTCTTTGCAAGTGAACTTGTAAGCTGTTTGGGGGAATGAAGGACCATCATGAAAAGGATATTTGATGAAATGACAAGGAATACAGAATACTAGATAGAAGAAAGTGAGCTGCACTGTCTACTTGTGGCAGCTATGTAGAATTGCAAGCATTCACCCAGGAGGGTACACTGAGTTAGGCAAGTGGTTAAATAAGCTTAGCTCTACAATGGATAATAAAGTATGACTTGTCTGCTTTGAAAGCAGAGACCTGTATAACCTAAGGTGCAGTTATTCCACATACGCCTTTTGAGGCTGTAATTTCTTCCTCAAGTGCAATTCTAGTTGTTGGCCATGGAATTTGTTTTTCTTTTGTCCTATTTTACTTCAAGGGAATTAATGGTCAGCTGATGTATTTTCACTCTCCATATCTGAATCTGAGACAGAACAATTCCCATTGAGGGTTCTTGTGGAAACTCATTTTAGTTATGTTTTAATAAAGTCTTATTTGTATTGACTTTTGGGGCAGCTTGGCATTCCCTAACTGATAAACTACTTCAGCTTACTTTTTTTATGGAGCGATTTTAATTTAATATGATAGATTCAACTGTTGTTTTTCAGGTTTTATATGCATGCCTGGAAGCCTTTTAATAACTTTCAATAACAAACAAAATGAATGTGACTTTTAGGGTAGACACTCTTGTAATTGATATTTTTACCAACTAAGGGTATTTATTTGTTTTGCCAAAAAAGAAAGTGCATTCTTTCCAGCCTTGGGAAATAAAAAGTAATGGGATTGCAATTAACTAAAAAAGTTGTGAGAGATTCCATAGTTGCAATGAAAAAAATTCATACAATTCCCACTCTCTAGACATACGATCCCTGCATAACTCACAAAAGTAAAAGATGTTTTAATAAATTCATTTGCTTTTCTTCATAAAGTAGTTAGGAATCAAGGAGGTACAGAATATTTTAAAAAGGTATTATAAGTGGTAGTTAAGGTTTGTTGGACTCAAATCCTGCATAGGAAATTATATTATTTTAACTTTCAAACTTATATACTTTTAATACTGAAGAATGGGATTTTGGACACAGAAACGATTTTGATAAATGACACAAGTCTGCCTAAGGCCATAGTATAGGCAAGAATAAGGGATATAAGAATAGGGAATCTACAAATTAGCATGTTATGATTATTCATCTGCATAGCGTTTAAGAACAACTTTGAAAAAAATTCAATGTCCTCAGCTATTTAAACTTATTTATACTCTATTTAAGTATGTATACAACTCAGATTGATGTGGTTTCCTAAAAGGAATATTGGAACAACTTTAGAATATCTGAGGCATTACTGAACAATATTTTTGAATGATAAATAGCAATAAATAGAAACTTGAGATTGAATTGGCCTTTTCAAAAGAGTAGGTCACACCTATGAAAATATAAACCAAGTATTTAAATTTGTATCTCATTCCTTGGTGTTGGGCATCTACAAGTGTTTGTGCATTAGTCAAGTTGACACTTCAAGGATCCTTAATTTTTATGAAGATGTCAGCATGCTTGAAACATTTTTGAAAGACTCATTTTTGAAAGACTCATTAAAAATTTGTACTTTAAGACTGAATATAATTTTCCATGATGGTTATAAGGTTGATGATATGCTGAATAGGTTGTGGGAGGTGTGGTTACAGCAGGAGTAGGGTGGTTAAGAGGAGGTAGAAAAATATGAGAATTTCAATAATTTACTGCAGTGATTAATGCTTTGTCTTGACCCTCCAGAAACAAAAGCAATAGCTACTATTTATTAAGCTGTGCTAAGAACTTGGATAAATAAAATTGAAGCCCCAAAGGAAGCTCAGGGGTTTTATTTCTCCACGTTCTCCACCCCCTCCACACACTCACACACACACACACACACACACACACACATATAAACACACACACATTCTTTCTCCATATATATACATATATACAATGCCTACCTCACAGATTATTTTGAGGATAAAATCATATATGTATACAAAAGTCACTCTAAGTCAAACTGAACAAAAGTATTCAAGTCTTAAAAATAGATGTGCTTTTATAAACTGAGGTACATGGAAAAATCTTGCAAGAGTTAACCTGTTGACATTTTCCTGATGTGATAGACACACTGAAGAGAAAATGTATCATAAAAATGGAGTAAAGATTCAAAGAAATACTGTTCAAAGTAGATGACTTCTATGTCATCTATAACTCTGGGGGTCCTATCAGTTGCAAACCAGGTAAAGGGTAGAGCATGCAAAAAGGCTGTGGTGAGTTGCAAGCTTCAGTGTTTGAGGAAGGAAGGGAAGTCAGCAAGTTGGACATGGAGGATGGAGTTGAAAGAGCCTTCCCTGAATATTCCAGGACACTCATGTCACTTTCCTCTGACCTCTGTTGGCACTTTCTCCCTTACTCATTCATATTTTTAGTATTCAGTCTTGTATTATTCTACTTTGGGTGTGTAGCACATATTTTCTGTATTCATTGAATCTCATTTTATATAGATACCTAATAAATTCATTAGCATGAAAGTTTGTGGAAATACATCAAAAGGTACAGTTAAAAACACATCATGGGGCTGGGGTTATGGCTCAGTGGTAGCGTGCTCGCCTAGCACGCGGGAGGCACTGGGTTCGATCCTCAGCACCACATAAAAATAAAATAAAAAAAGCTATTGTGTCCACCTACAACTAAAAAATAAATATTTAAAAAAAACAAAACAACCAAAAAAACACATCATGTACAACCACAAGTATGAGATCCTAATTAGAATAAGTTATACTCCATGTGTGTATAACATGTCAGAATACATTCTATTGTTGTATATATCTAAAAGGAACAAATAAAAAAAGAAAGTATCAAAGATTTGGATATAAGCTTCCCCATCAAACCTTTCCCTTTTTCTTCATCTTCATCTCTTATGAAGCTGTTTCCTTAGATCCTACTCTGAATACATAAAATGCTATGTAGGGCTGGGGCTGTGGCTCTGTGGTGGAGTGCTTGCCTAGCATGTGCAAATCCCTGGGTTCAATCCCCAGTAGCAAAAACAAACAAACAAACAAATGCTATCTAGCATGTTTGCTCAAGGGCTTCCTTGGCAGAAACCTAAAGTAGAGTTCTGGTTTTGTTTCTATTTGTGTGTACACCTGTATGTATGTATGTATGCATATTTTTAAAATACCAGTAGAGAAACCGGTGCAGCAGGTATTCAAATACTGTCTATCATTATGAATGACACAATAAAGTGACTATGAATGATTAAATCATAAAAAAGGAAAAATATCATAAACAAACTGGGAAAAGTATACTGACGGCTACAATTGACTTTGAAATTCATCAAAATATAAGATAGATTGATGAGAGCAAAGATGGATAAATGAATAGATATGTAAAAAGACAAGTATAGCAAAAAGAATCAAGGTGATGAGTATTTGAGAACTTATTATAAACTTACCTCAGCCTTTCTGTATGTTTGAAATTTTTTATATAAAATATGGGGGAAACTTAGTTGAAAGGGATAAATGAAAAAATCATATTAACAAAATGATTTAGGTCATAGCCATTGCACTTTCTATTTTGTATATTTGATTCTTTAGGAAAGTTAATCCTCATATAGGACCCAGATTTAGCATGTTAATCTGTGACTTTGAAAAGTGTCCCAGAATTAGTATAATCAAACCAATTTTCTATTGCCTTCATAAGTGGCTATATTCACTTATATTTTCCAAATAAAAGCTGTTTCTGATAAAGGTTTCTTA
The DNA here is from genome assembly GCA_004024805.1 of Geosciurus inauris. Classification (NCBI taxonomy): domain Eukaryota; kingdom Metazoa; phylum Chordata; class Mammalia; order Rodentia; family Sciuridae; genus Geosciurus; species Geosciurus inauris. The sequence continues at coordinate 212,011 of PVHX01000561.1, read as the reverse complement.
TCTGTAAAATTCAGAAAATATAGTTAAAACATTTTATCATTATTATTATAGCACTTTAAGATGCTTTATGGTAATTGATTTTAAAATTACTTATTTATTTTTGGATAGTACCTCCTTTCCTTAGCATTTTGTCATAAATGATACCTAAAAGTACAATCAACAGAATATAGCTACAGTCTCTTTCCCACATTCTCATTCCTCTCTTTCCTTACCTCTCTCTCTTCCTCTCTCTCTCTTTCTCTCTCTCTCTCTTCCTTGCTCTCCTTTCTAATGTAGAGAATTGAATTGTTTAGATAAACGTGGCATTTAAGTGGGAGGGAAAACGATCAACATCAGTGCAAAATTAAAATTCTAAAACTCAATTTTTCTCTTTTAGAATAAAATGTCTAAGCACAATTGTGCTAATGTTGAACAAATAAAGATGAACAATTTTTCTCAATTTGTGTAACTTTTGGTTTTTACCTTATTTATCATTTAAGTTCTACACAGTTTATTTTATAATGTAATCCTTTGGTAAATGATAAATCATTCTTTCGTTTTTCTTCTAAAACAACAATGCACACTCTTACATTAACAGTGCTTTTTACTCCAGGAAAAATGAATGGAATGCCTATTCAAAACATAATTTTAACTTTTGTTTTGTATGGCTGACAATTAATATCTTTAAGGTAGACTTGTAGTGGTGGCACAAAAGTATCCCTGCTTCATCTGGGCCAATCTATGGAAAAGATTTGAAGTCCATGGAAGCTGGAAGCTTTAAAAAGTCTATGCGGGTGTCAATAAATACAAGAAGTAGACTCAGCTGTGTGTAAAGAAATAGGTTGCATGCATTTCAAGGCAGTCTTACAGAACACAGTGAGAGATCTGGCATTCTTAAAATCAAACATATGTCATATCAACATTCCTAGTACAAAGTATTTTGTTACTGTTTCTGAGCTCAAAATAGCCCTATGCAAAGGCACATCATTGAACCAAGCATATGGAGGTGGCTATTCAGTTATGCTGAGTTATGCTGTGATATCATTCTGCTTCTGCCTTACTCACCTATTTCTCCACATTTGCCAATGGAAAATTTTGCTCTAGAAATTATACCATAGCAAAGAAAAGTAAATACACCAGGCCAGATTCCATTTCTCAAGACATATCAGTATGAAACAGTGCTATTGTCTGTTTCCTGAGAATGCTGAATCAATAAAACATGTGCACCTATGCCTTAAGGAAGCAGTAACTCTTTAAATTGCCCTTTCTATTTACAATTACTTAATTACTGTATTTTGCCAAAAATAAAGGTCATTAAAATCACCTTTGAAGCTAGACTTAAATTTCAGAAGTAGCCTGCAAGTTGTACAGTCTTTAACTATGTTCCATTTAACACATTTAATAGATGTAAAAGCTCACAAGTGATGATATAAAGGATAATTTACGCTTGCAATGCATTTTTGTCCAATTAATAGATTGCCTGTGTGTTGCATATTTTGCATGACAAAAGAGCAGAATATTAAACTGCCATTCATAATGAAAATGCACTTTGCAAATTAAAAGTGCCGAAACAGAAATTTTTCACCCTGTTTAGGAAATAAACAGTCCTTAACCAATTAAACCGCATTGTAATAATTCTATGATTTATTGCAAGTTGTTTAACTTTCAAAACTCGGCTAACCCATATTAAGGTCACAATCCATCATGTCTTGCTTGGAAAGCCAGCAAATAATGGCTGTTGTATTAGCTGCTTTTGATGATAGTATGAAAGAAGTATTAGCACTTGTCAACAAAACTGCTTACAACATAACATTAGCATGCATGGGCTGCTGTACCTATTTATTATTCTGGCAGCTTCACACATATTGTTACAAGCTTATAAAACATTTTGTCGGGTGGAAACCGAATGTACACTGTTTGGTTTTCTGATAGACTGGCAGCATAAATGTCTGGGCTGACTTAGTTTAGTTTAAGTGTAAATAGAGACACAAATTCTTCAACCTGTTCTCTTATTGATACTGAAAAGTGCTGAATTATTCAGCATCCAACTCTTCTGTTTGTGTCTATCACAGTTATCAATTACCCATCAGTCTTCTTGTCAAAACAGAATGGATTAATCTGGCTGAAAATAAGACAAATAAATGGATACTATAACAGGGGTGTGGTGTTGCCAGACTGTCAAAGGGAAATCCAGGCAGTGACATTTGCTGTCAAAAATGGGATCTCTGGCTTAAGTGAGCAAATGATTCCCTTTTGCAAGCCAAGAATGCACTTAGCTTACTGTAAGTAAATTAATCTGCCTTCTTCAACTGGTACTGAGGTAATAGCACTGAGGTAATAGTTTGATTGCCGAAATTCCTTTATGTTTAAATAATTTTGGTCATCATTATTGTTTCTCACAGGAAAAGCAGACACATTCAGATACTTCATCTTGGTAAATAGAGGTTTGCCTGGTAAATAAATGGACCCATTTAACAACAAAGTTATTGCTGATAGTTTTGTGCCACTTCATAGCTCTCAGCTGATGTGATACAAAGTAACTCGTTTCACAGATGGCTGGTGGAACCCATCCAGCATCTGCAAAGTCCATTGCTGTTTTCTTTCCCAAACATTTTATTTGGAAATCTTGTTTGGCAAACTTCCTGAGACTCTGCCTGGCTGTTCAAAGTACATATTTCCAATCTATCTCATTTGGTCCTTCTATAAAAAAGGAGCCAGCAAAGTGCCTTCAAATTTGGCACAAAAATTGCAGCCACAGACTGAAGCAAATTTTAGTTTCCTTGCCAAAAATTTACAAGAATTTTATCTTAGATGCTTCCATACTGGACTGTTTTACATAGTCATCATTAACATCTGAAGTCTTTGCATCCTGACAGGATCAAAGCGCCTCAATCTGTATCACTGGGTAGCTTAACTTTGCCAAAAGTTCCCTCTAGTTCTTATTTTCTGAGACATCTTGTGTCCTAACTACTGCAGGAACTTCTCTTATTTAGACGGTGGGGCGGTGAATAACTTAAGGAGAGCGACCTGATGGAAAATGGCTACATTCACTAGATGATGAATGAACAGATTACTTTTGAATGAATCACCTTTTCTCATTTTCCTGCAGATTCTGTAAAGAATTTTAAGTATTTAAAAAACAAAACCCCCACATACTTCTACATTTGAGGAGTTCTAAAGGGGTCAGTCATATCAACAATTAAATTTCAGGTACAACTTCAACTATTCTCTTAAGAACTTAGACTGGGGGCTTTGGTCGTGGCTCAGCGGTAGAGCACTTGCCTAGTATGTGTGAAGCACTGGATTCGATTCTCCGCACCACATATAAATAAATAAAATAAAGATCCATTGACAACTAAAAAATATATTTAAAAAAAAGAACTTAGACTGGAAGTTTCCATCACACATTCCCAGAACATTACCTCAAATTTCCCTTCAGTGCAAATTAGGTTCCCAGAATTTGACATTAAAAAGAAATGTACTAATTGGCCTGGTCACAACTCATTTTTGCTAAATCTCATTTGCTTAGTATATATAATCCCAATGCCATCTCATAAAAGACAGAAATTAAAATGTGCAAAAACTGAAATTTTCTCGAAACAAAGTACTTTGTGTTTTTGTTGCCAGGTAATTGATGACTTTTTCTGTCTCTCTCTTCCTCTTCTCCCGCGCTCTCTACTTCTTATTCCTTTTTAAAGCAAATAACTCACTTGTATGAAAATGTAGCCCTGTAATGTAGCCCAAAACTTTTGTGTGGCCTAAAAGTGTTGGCAAACTCTTAAATTTTTAAAAAAGTTCTCTGCAACACAAGAAATTTGCAACTCTAGAAACTAAGTCAATTGACCAGTGTGTGTATGCTCTTGCTTCTAAATTCTAGATGCTATATCCCATTCTTATAGGACATTTCAAAATATATGGTCACCATTTCAGATCTAAGTTACCTAACCCTAAACTTTTTCTCCCACTGGTTCCCTTTTCCAAAATGCCCATCAGTTGCTAAGACTTTGTACAGAGAATACTTTGTACAAAGAATACTTTGTCTGTACAAAGTATTCTCCTTTCAATTACCATTGTCACCATGTTTTTGCATTTGCCACCAATTTGTTCATTCATGCATGTGCCACTCGTTTTCTCAACAATTCTTGGAGAGCCTTACATGAGTGGCCTCTCTGCCTCTAATCTTTCCAACACTGCTCCTGCTCCAGGCCCTCAGCTCTCATTCTGAAATAACCTCAACCACCCTACCTGTCCTTTAAATCTCAGTTCAAATGATATCTCCTTGTACAATTTTCTCAATCTCTCACCCACTTGTGATTTCTTACTTCTTCAAGCCTCTTGAACAATTTTCTATTTCCCTATCAGTACTTGAGAGAGATCCTATCTCTCCCACTTACTATCTGTGTGATTGTGGACAAGTTATATGCCAACTGAAGACTCATTTCTCCTTTAAAATGGGGGATATTAGCATTCCATAGAATATGAACATCAAACGAGCAAACCTATGTAAAATATTTAGAACAAAGCCTGACACACAGTGAACATTTATCATATTTTTGTTTGTTATACTATTATACATGATAGAGACTTAGAAAATCTGTTTCAATATTTGTATGTTAAGAAATAACAATTTGGGGCTGAGGTTATGGTGCAGTGGTAGCGTGCTCGCCTGGCACGTGGGAGGCACTGGGTTCGATCCTCAGCACCATATAAGAGTAAAATAAAGCTATTGTGTCCACCTACAACTAAAAAATAAAATATATAAAAAAAGAAATAACAATTTTAAGTGCTTTTGGTGTTTTAGAGGGGCTTTAAATTATAGTACCTATTGTCCTAGATAGTGGGCCAGCATAGAGCATCCTGGGCTGAACACCTTGGAGCCTAGCTTTATATCCTGGCCCTTACCATGGGCTAGCATAGTATTTTGTTTTGTTTTGTTTTGTTCATTTTGGTTTTGTAAATGGGAAGTTAGGCAGTTAAAAGTTTCTGTACCCCATAGGTAGTCATTAAGATTAGCTGAAAGAAAAATTCTTGGCAGAGTGTCTGGCCCATACATAGCAAGACCATACATGTAGCTTGTCATTAACTAGATGGGTTCCAAAATGCTCCTTGATATAACCGTATGTGGTGAAAAGGGACCATAAAAATGAATGCATAATTCCCTGAATTACCGTATATATCCTTCTAAAAGACTTTCCTGAATAACATTTCTCCCAACCCCAGTCTCTCTTGGATCTCCCAGGCTGATGAAAACCATCAAATAATGCTTTCTATTATATCACTCTCCAAACAGAGGTTCCCACATTCTCAGCCCCCGGTAATCATCAACTCCTTGCTCCAGCTTTTAGAGTGTTAATTGTCCTCCACCCCATCAAAAAAAAAAAGTTTGACCTCATTTTCTCCTTAAAATGCATGACACTCTGATTACTGTCCTCCTAAGTCCATAAACTCACTTTTTCAAAGATGTCATACTCTTTTTCTGGCCTTCTGTCTTCCCTTATACTGATCACTTCCTTCCCTGCATCAAGCATCTAGAAACATCCTCCCTGTCTGTATTCTTCTTCCTAAGTTTAAGAAGCTCACCACTACTTCGGACTTTCTGACTAACCTAGCCCTCAAAGATCTATCTTCTAAATGCATAAAGCATGTGCAGAGATTGCCACATAATTCAGCTCTTAATTATAAATTGTCCTGAAGTATTTGCTGTGTTCGTTTGCTCTCCAGATATATTTCACTGTCTTTTCTGCTTCCTAGCTCTCTTTTTCCACTAAAGATAATCATCCTGGCCTGTCATAGTGATCATGTAACTTGACCTCCAGGTTCCAGCACAAGGTTCTGCTTCCCTCAGACACACGAAATAAGCCCCTTGCTTAGTCAAGTCTGTTTTATGCATCAGGAAGAATTTCCTTCCTTCAAACTAATCTCCACTTTTTAGAACAAATGACATTTTTATTCCACAACCCTACCTGATATGGGTAGCACTATGCTGTGTGGAAGAAGAATGGATTTATAGTTTCAGATCTGAGTCTTGGTTTTGCCAATTACTAACTGTAAGACTTTGGAACTCTCATTTCTCTGAGCCTCAATTTTGTTCAGCTATGAAAATATCAACACCCAGCTCACAGAAAAGATGGGAGGATTATGTGAGATTAATAACAAAAAGTGCTTGACACATAATAGGGAGAGAACTTTAGATACTTAACCCCTCCAATAAATATGAAACCATATTAATAACATCTGTTGTTTATCCTTATAGTATATATACACCAATATAATCATGATTACTCTATAGATTTATATTTCAGATGGGTACTTTAGCTTCTAAAATTCAACATCCCTCATCAAAAAATCTTTAAGACTACATATTAGCCTTAGTATTTGCAAACTCAACTAGATACTTTGTCATGAAACCTATAGAGTCATAACTTAGTATGTGTTCAGAGTTGATTAATATTGGAAATTGTCTTTTAAATGAAACACTGGTCTCTCCTCTCCCTCACATTTGAGGAAATTGAAGGTCAAAGGCCCTTTTAAAAAACATTCCTTGGTTAAAGATAAAATGCAGAGGAGAGGAACAGCCACTCTCATGGATTACCTTACAATTTTTGAATTCTAGAAACACATTACAAGATCGTAAAGCAGAGTTTCACAAGACATCTAAGGAAACTTTCCTCTAGAGCAGTCACAATTATTGTACCAAAATTAGTCTCTTAACAGAAATTACCTTCAAATTTTTAATAAATCCCTCAGAAAATGCCTGTTCTGGTTGGGTATATCCATATCAACAAATGAGAGATGAGTGTCTTAAAACTGAAGCCTGGTTTTAAAGCAGAGTTTCTGAGTAGAGAAATCAGAGTAAACTAATTTCTAGGTTCAGAGGGGAAGACAATTTGAATCTTCTCTTTCTCCTTCTTTGACAGTCTGAATGGACCAAGTTCTAGGTTGCTTATTGACGAGTCTATCATCTTCACAGAGAACAATCTAACCTCTTGAGGCACAGTTAGGATATAGAGGTTAAATTACCCTTTTGAGAGAATAAAAGAAGAAATTCAAAGTTTAAAAGGATCACATATGACTGAAATGACTGTCACACAGAGTGGAGACAGTTTCTACCCTCATGGAATCACATTTGAGTATGAGTTGGAAAAGCATGATTTTCACCAATGACTTTTGGAAGGTGTAGAGGCAATAGGTATTTGCTTCTTCTCTAAACTCCTAATAGAAGGCTATTGAGAGTTTTGACTCAGCAACTTTCCAAGTGATGCAGTCCTTTAAAAGGTTTAAATGTGACCTTGACTGAACAACACAGATTCATAATCAGTCTTCAGTTTGGAAAACCCACTCTTTAGAAAAACTGAGTGAATAACATCACAATAATGGTATTTCAGTTCAACAATGACATTTTTCTCCCATCTATGAAAAAAGAGACCCCAGGAACAATTTTCAGGAGCATTTTATTGTTTTGAGGAAATAATAAAATGTGAGGTTATCGCAACAGCAGTGAGCTCCTTGCTCTTCTTCAGAGGGGAAAAGGCAAAGAAAAATATTTTTCAGACCAATAAAGTGGACAAAAGCTTCTGTGTCATGTGTATATTATCTAGTCTTAGACGTAGGATTCCCAGAGCAAGAGCTTCTACTGTTTGTTGTGAAGGAAGTTAGTAATAAACCTTTTGTCAACGATAAATCTTTTTGGACAAGCTTATTATAACAAACCAAGCCCTCCAATCTTCCTCCGCAGTCTCTTTAATTTACGATACCTAGATTGGATAGGGAGTAGGTCTGCTTCGGGAGGGGATAGGTGGAATGGCATACCCTAAACAAGCAAACAAAATTTCATAGGAATTCTCTCAAAGATGAAAAGAGTTCCATACTTAATATCTTCTTTAGTTTTACAGTGACTGTCCTCATTGTTAAGAGTTCTGGTAGAACCTTGCCATTTGATGATTACTCCATAGCTATAACACATAAACACGGCAGGTACTGGTTATCTATGAAATCCTCATACCCACATTATGACCTAAGAATTGATACTTTTATATCTGAACCAAAGTGAGGCTCAGCAAGGTTAAGTGATTTGCCCAACATCATACAATTAGTAATAGCAAAACCAACATCCAGCCTCCAAACTCTATGGATGCAAAATGCTTGCTCCTTCCAGGCAATGTCATGCTGCCTTGATTCTATAAAGCTGTTGGTAAAATAAAGGTGCTATTTATTTCTAGATATGACAGAAATTCAGATTGAAAGAAAAGTAGAGAGAGTAATTTCCTCTTGCTCATATTTCCACTTCTCTCTTATATTTCAGTATTGTCTTTAGCATCCTCCTTCTTCCCATCTTTATTTTTACCACTTTCATAATCAAGATAAACAAGAAAATTAGTTGTATGTGCAGTATTGGTACTGGGATTGAATCCAGGGATGCTTTATTACTGAGCTACATTTCCAGGCCTCTTTTTAAAAAAAATTATTTTGAGACAGGGTCTTTCTGAGTTGCCAAGGCTGGCCTTGAACTCAACATCCTCCTTCCTCAGCCTCCTGAGTTGCTGAATTACAGGCATGTGCCACCCTCCTGGTGAAAAATTAGTTTTTGAGGTAGAAAATGGTGGCAAAGGTGTTGCCTAGTTAGTGGAATATTGAGTAAGCTCTTTAGTGACTCCTGACTCAAAAAAATATTCCCATCCATCTGCCATAGCAACTGAAATTCCCTCTATTAGAGTCACTTTGGGTGAAGTGTACTTAGCCTTTAAAAGTTGTCTTTGGGTGTGACCGTTTATAATGTTATTGACAAATTTTCCTAAGATTTATGTGCCCCATGTGATTGATTAATCACAGAATATACTACTGTGGGTTGGTAATAAGAAATATAAGAGATTTGAAGAGACCCTTTGTAGCCATAGAACAGAGCAAGTTGTTTCAGAAGGGAAATATGAAAGAGTTTAGAAGCCAGGAAGGGGCACCCTCGGCATGGTACACTGTGGAAAGTCATCCTGAGGTTCAGCCTTTGATTTAGGTTTACATGGACCTAGGGGAAATGAGGCATGCAGAAACTTTATAACAGGTTGAACTTCAGCTTAGATGGTAAGAAAACTTTCTGTACTCCCCAAGACTAGGTAATGAGTCCTCACTCTAAGCCTATATATATCCCAGCACTTCCCCTTGTCACAGAACATCATATCCTGCTTAGTTCTCTGTCTAACCCCTTCACTAGACTGTTCATTAATTAATTAATTCATTCATTCACTTACCCATCTGAGGAGTATTTCAAATGCTAGTATGAAGTCCAGGGGAAAAATATACAGATTAAAATATCCAAACTGACTGTCTCTCCCTTTTAATTTGAAGATCCTTTGTAATTTGAGCAGGGAAAAACAATCAAACACACGCTTTCTGCTGTGTTTGATTGTTTCTTGGTACATTTCCTGGGCTTTCTACTAAAAGATGACTGCACATTATATAGAGTTGGATAGACAAGGATACTGAATATATTTTTAAATGTTGGGGCTGGGGTTATGGCTCAGTGGTAGTGTGCTCGCCTGGCATGTGTGAGGCACTCACTGGGTTCGATCCTCAGTACCACATAAAAATATATTCTGTCGGGCTAGGATTGTGGCTCAGTGGTAGAGTGCTTGCCTCGCATGCGTGAGGCACTGGGTTCGAACCTCAGCACCACATAAAAATAAATCAATAAAGATATTGTGTCCACCTACAACTAAAAAAATATTTAAAAAAAATATATTCTGTCCACCTACAACTACAAAATAAATATTTAAAAAATGTTTTTGAGGGAAGACTCAAACTTCTTAGAAGTTTTTCATTTTTGCTTTTATGAGTTAATGTAATATATAATTCCACTACTGATTCAGAAAATGTATAGAAGTGTGTGTGGATCAAAATGTGAGAAATTCTGGAAAAGCATAGAAAGTGAAAAAGTACAAGAATCATAAACTAGTGGATTTTAGAGTATTGCTAAAACCAGCTAAGAAATGACTTGACAATGATTATTTAGAACAACAACCTTCTCAAAAGAAGTTAACAAAAGCCCCACATACAGAAGAATTTTTTGAGAATTTGTCAGCCCAATATCTGTTTTGAGTTTATAAAATCATCTTTTTGATTCACCTGATTCACGAAATTGTGTCCTGATTTGACACAATTAAACTTCTGTTGGCCAGATTTTGTCACATAACCTTATAATTTATTGTACTTAGTATGATTAGGCAAATCATCATAATCATCAGCAAGTGGAAGTAGATTTGCTGAGAGGAAAAGTCACCAGTGAGTAATAGCTTCTAGACCAAAGCCCAGTAACCTGGTGAAACTCTCAACTATGGCATGGACTTGGACCAGTCACATAGTACTTCCTGGCACCTCACTCCTTGCTGTAACACAGAATGCAGTACAAAGTAGGTGTCAGTCCCTAGACCCCTTTACTGGGGTGAGAGGGGGGTGTGAGGGAAGAAATAGATGCTGACTGGCAGAAATATCTTCCTGTAACATGGATCTACCTCTAAGGAGAGCCATTAGCACAAACCTAACTGTACTATGCTCTGTGGTGCTCTGATGAACCATCCTACACTACATTTCCTTCCTGTGTTTCGTAAATTCTGCCAGGTTTGCAAAGATGCTTATAGGATTTCCATTTTACTTCCTAAATAAACATGTAATTTCAGCTTGCTAGAAGCTTTGAAATTGCCATTTTCTATGTAATAAAAAAGGTTGAATATAGGCAACTTCATATCATTGAACTGAATTGTCAAATATTCATGCAGATTTAGTACCACAATGTAACTGTGAAAAAAATCAAGAATTAAAATGGGAATACTAAACATCTTATCTGCCCTCCAACCCTCAAGGAAGCCCTATGGGGTTAAAAGAGAAGGCAAATAAATTCCTTTCAGCTGCAGTTAGCATCTGTGGAATTTCTAGTTACAGGGGTGCCATGAAGAATACAAAATACACAAAAGACACCAACATTACCCTTGAGGAATTTGTCATCTATATGTGAGGATGTGGCTAGGTATAGAAAAAAAAATAGTAGTTCTATTTTTCTATGCAGCAGACAAAAATGGCTGTAGTGTAAAACATAATTAGTCTTTCATAAAGCATGTTGATGCCACACACATGTACCCAGAAGTACCACTTACTGGCCTTATTTTTTGTGCCTCCCTCATCTCCTCCTCCTTTTTCCTTCACTATATTCTATGCTATATAGCTTTCTTTCAGTATTGGCTATGTAATTTGCAGGGCCAATGAGAGGCCTCTTCTTAAAACATTAATAATTTCAAGATGGTGTCAGCAAAACATTAAACGGGGGTCCTTCTAAGCATGAGAACTTGAGAAATCACACAGGTTGCATGCCCACAAAGTCAGTTCTGCTTTTTTCTGTTTCTTATACATGCTGAGTTCATGCCCAGGACTTTGGCATGGACTCTTCTCTCCCAGGAATGATTTTCCTATGGTTAAGGTCTTAGTGAAGATGCTCCCTCCTCAGAGAGCCTTCTTTGGCAATCCTGTTGAAAGAAAGCCCTTTTTGTCACTCTCTGTGACACACTATTTTGTCCCCTGCCCTGTGTCAATATTTTCTTTGCTAATTTATTTATAGAAAATATTTATTGTTCAGTTCTTCACTGGAATGTAAGCTCCACAACAGAAGGGACTTTATTTTGTTCATTTCATCTTGTTCACATGGCATCTAAAGCAGTACTTGTTACAAAGAGGTGTCTAGTAAATATGTTTTTAATGCATAAATGAACAAACTAGATTATTTACAATTTGTAATTTATTAAAAAAAATCTTCACTATTCTTCAACTTTTTATGTTCTAACAGACTTCACTTATAAAACATAAATGCACACAAACACAAGAGTAAACCAATGAATGAAATTCAAAACTTTGGCTAATACAATATATATAAATGGAACCCTCATTCAGTTGTGATTTACCCAGCGATTTATCTTTAGAAATCATACTAGAGTCTAAAGATCAAACAGCTTTTAAGTTAATTCTGTCATGGGCCTCTAACTTGAAAATTTAAAAGCAAAAGTGCAAAGTAAACATGAAAACATTGATAGAAACATCTCTTAAAATACTTAATAAAGAAACATAGTAAATGTTTTTATTGTAACTATGCCTACTGTTGGTAAAAGAATATCATTATTAAGATATTGTTTAACAGTATAAGGAAACTGAATGTAATGTACTTTTCCACAAAGCTAATATTCACTTTACAGAAGTTAAATAACAAAAATGTCAGAATATTATACAAGGTCACAAAAACTAGGACTTTGACCCCTAGCAGGAACTGCTATCATGAAAATAACCCTGGTTGAATTAACCTGAAGCTTACAAAGCCTCCTGCAACATACTTATTTAATTATATCTTCATGAATTTAAGAGTCAAAGATAATGGCCTCTTAAGACTTTGCTTTTCCTGGCTCAACTGGTTCTGGACAGAGAGTCAGTGCTGCATGCAAACCATCTTTTTTCATGGTTTCTTAGTTTCCAGTTACAATTAGAAATTAACAAAACAAGTTATAAGCACTGACTCTTGAAGACACTTCAACATATCCAATGAGATATGTAATGCAAGCTAAATGGAAGAGCATTTGCAATTTAAAATATAATTCTCCGTAATGAAAATGTAAAGCAGTCGTTCTGTTTTATTCAGCATGTCAGGTTAGGAATCCCCGTGAAGCTACATTGAAGCAAAGAGTAAATTAATAATTTAATTTAGTTCAGAACTGTGCAATAGGGTACCACAACCTTTTATTCTGTAACCAGCTGCTGACCCTAATATGGATGAACCAATTAGACATCTCTATTTAATTGTTGGGTGACCCATCTAAAACTCACTAGGAATTTTCATTTTAAACAACACTCAACAGTCTGAAAGAATCCTAGTTATCCCCCTGGTGGAGGTGGTTGATTTGATAGAAGCACACAAAGGAGTTCAGCAAATGGGGAAAAACTGCAAGATCATTTTAGTCTGTGTTCTGTAAAAGAACATCTTAATATAATGAGCCTTTTTTCAGTCTCCCTTGGTGGAGCATCAGCCCTCTCAGATAACCCCACACAAAGCAAATACTATTCGTCTGAAGTTACATTTGCTCCTTGTTATCACAACTTATGCCACTTAATTCATTATTCAACGAATTCACTTTCTTGTTTATTAGATGCAAGGTAGCCGCTTATCCCTAAAGGCCATGTATGCAAAAGACTGCTTGTAATCCTGTCACTTCAAACCTCTCTAGACTTTTACATTGCTTCAGGAATTAGGAGGAAAGAAGCAAACAATTTAGATTTATTCCTGATGATATTAAATCTGTACATGATGAAAGAAATAAGAAAGAAATGCTAACCTGAAATTTGTTGATTTGGAGAGTAGCTTCAGATGCTATCTTTACATGTAGAAGTTAGTAATTCACTTGCTTCCCATAATAAACACCTTGAATTATTCTTTCTACATTAAGGAGAAATAAATTAAATGCATTTTTTCGTAAAGGTTGCCTTCAAAAATCTATAATACTGTGTATCAACTGTGATTCAAAGATGCAGGCCAACTCAATAATTCATGTGCTGAAAACAGATATTAAATATACCTTAAAATCTAATATCTGATATGTCATGGCTCTTGGGTACTTTTCTTTAAGTTTATTTAAGGCTGAGTTTAAAAATGCATTGAAAATATCTTTAAAATTTAATTATGGCTATTTTAAGATTATTTTTAGTTGTCATCAATAAAATGTGATAAATATATTCTGAATGATATGAGACAATATAACTTTGAACTCTTCACACAACCAAGTACAATGGTCAGAGATATTTCAATTTGATTTGGTAATCTTATGCTATTAAAATAATTAAAATGTAAATGGATTACTGAATTAAACACTCTTCTGCTGCTCTCTTAGCACAATTAATATTGTATAAAATTATCTGCATAATTATACACAGTATGTTTACATAAAACAGCCAGGAAAGAGCTACAAATCAGAGGCTGAGTGTAAAATATTTTAAGCTGTGTGCTGAAGTCTTCTAAATATGGAAATCTAAGTGGTTGTTTTAGTATTGGTGCTTTACGTAACTGCAGACTGTTCTAAATTTCATACTTTACTTATTTAAATGCTAAATAACTCTATACTTATTTTTTAAATTCTCATACATACAAAACACATAGAACATATTTTTAACTATGTGCATTATTCACAAAACTAAGAGGCAATTATTTTCTTCAATTAATTGACTTTACGAGCTAACTATTTGAGATTCAGCACTAGTTCATCAACAAAAACCACAGTTAACATTTTAATGTGGCACAGCATACACAGATATGCCTAGAACAAAAGATTCAACATCTTCAGAAAATGGGAACCATTTGGAGGGAACCTCATTTGTTGAGTAGAGTTGTGACTAATAATATAATGTGTACAAAATTGCTTTCAATGATTCTAAGGAAGGAAAAACCCATGAAAACTCACATTCCTGGTAACTGTGGATAGGGCTGTGATTATTGCCATTTGTCCAAAGCATCACTCATATTAATATAGCAATGAACAAATTGACTCACCTGAATAATTAACCTCTACTATAGCATAACTACCTTAGGTACAGATTAATGTTTTCTATTCAGCTTAAGACACAAACTTACCAGGGAAATCACACTCATTAAACATACTGCAAAAATCAATTATTTCCTGCCACTCTGAGGAATTAATATCAATGATTAAGTTGTGCAGTTTTTAAAAGCTTACATTCATCTGTCTGTACCCATTAAACAAAAACAGGAAAATAGAGTAAAATGAAATTAACAAAGAGTGCTAATAAAATACAACTTTTCTGTTGATGTCTTAGATATATAACTTTATTCATTATTGTACAACTCTTGGTTTTTTACATGTGGGAGATTTAAAAAGTCACCCAGTGATTTTTATAGTGCAACCGTATGCTAGATAAAGATATTTAAGCTGTCAGTATAAACTGCTTCTGTTTTCATTTTGCATTTAATTTCAATGCCAGACTCAAGGCATAAATTTTTCATCACCTGCAATGCTATGAATAAAAGATTAAAAAAAGAACTGAGAAGAAATTCTAACACATGCGGTGCATGCAGCACATTGTGCAGACGCAGTATTCATAACTAGATGTTTAATTTCCATCTTTTTTGAATGTTAGGGATGTGATTATTTGGGTTAATACATCATGGAGCTAATTTCCAGTATTTTAGCTCTGCAGAATTCAAGTTTACCTAGTTTGGGCCAAATAGGCCATTCATTCCACTTGAAATCTGAAGTATATGCCCTAAGATTTACATGCTACTTTGTTAGCACTGTAGGGTTCTATTACTCTCACATTTCTAGAAAGGGAATATTTCAACATCAGAGAATTTTGTTTTATTCCATGGAAGAACACACACATTAACCTTGCTTGAAAGTTCAAAGAACTAAGAATTACTGAAATGGTCCCACCTAATATCAGTTCCTCATTAAGGCTTGCTTCATGTTTTCAGCCGAAAGACATAATCAATCCCAAGAGGTGAAGTTATGAGCTCAGTGTTAAGGCATTTTTTATTTAGTACTTAGGACTGTTTTCTGTAGCACAATGCATCTTCATTGTTGCTTTATTAGCCTCCCAAGGACTCACAGATTGCAACAATTTCTAACTCTTGCCAGTAGGTTCTTGGTGGGCAAAAGATGCGTGGAAGCCCTTCCTAGTCTCATTAGGAGGCCTTGCCATTCTGAAACTTTACTTTCTTAGGGTGATCAAAAGCCTGCTGAGGACTACAGGCCTGTTGGGGAGAGCAAGAGGTTAGCATCATCTAATAATGTCTAGGTTATTGTCTTTGGCTCTAATTATTTAAACTATTTTTTGATAGTTATTGAAATTAAATCTAGGAAAAGACTTGGAAAAAATAAACCAAACCATGCTCTGATACATTATTATCAATCTGGTATCCAATTAGTTCAGTTGGTTAGCAGATAATGCTAATGAGATCTAGGTCATTGATTCAATTCTGGGGCAGCGGGGGCAGGGGGCGCAGTTAGCTTTTTTTATTCTATGGTCATAGACAGATACCACACTCTCCCAGTCTGTCTTATATGTGATTAGTCACCAAAACAACCAAATGAGAGTATGGATGGATAATCACAAATCCATGTCTACAACTAGGCCATAGAGGAAATCAGTATCATCTTGTGTGAGCACTGTACAAAAATAAGACCCCCCCCACACACCTTTTTGTTGCTTATCGTTTGTGACTGTAAAGCAAATACTGTATAGCTTCAGAACATTTAATCAACTTTAATTGGCTAGACTTCGTAATATCTCTACAGTGTGAGTAAATTTAATTATGCTTACTTTACAAATGAAAAAGCTCAAAAGTGAGAGGTTAAGTCACTCGTCTGAGGTCACATAAAATGTCAGGGGCATTTCTCAGATTGGAATCCCTGTCTTCGTATCTCATACCACTGTGGTACCCATGAGACTGCTCTGCCTCTATGGAAACAGCCTGAAGTCACAGTAATATGTCACTATATTATCACATTATTTTTCATTATGCTAGAAGACACAGTGTAGTGAAAAGGCATGGTGAGTCAAGGATTACAGATGTATCTCCCTTTAAGCAACATAAATGTATGGAAATTTGGATTTGCTGAAGAGATAAATTAGAGGGTGTCATGTATCACTTAGTCTATGCTATCACATATTATTATTAATCACTTTTTTGCATGCCCTAACTTCCCAACTAGACAGTAAGCAGAGGGACCATGTCTTCTTATATCTCTTTGAATCTGTAGTAAGCATTAATAAATATGTATTCATGACAATGGCATTTGATTGGAAGGGGATAGGGGATTATAAGACTTCATACCCCATGGAAATGGCAATAGAGAGGATGAGATAAGCTTCGGGATGTGGGACAGGAGGGATTTTTCCTACTAAGCAAATATAGTGTGATATATTATATAAAAAAGATTTATGAGAGCAGCTAAAACACACCCCAAATTGTCCATGAAGAGGACATACAGAGATGATGTACTTAAGAAATAATCTTGCAAAGAGGAGAACAGTTAAACAACAGAGCAGGAGAGACAGCTAGTTGCATTATGGAAGGTGGAAACTTCAATGTGCAACCCAGCACCACCCTGTCTTTGTATCTCATACCACTAAGGACACAGTATTGTATGGAAATTTGTTGTTCAATATTATAGAAGAGAAAAATTCATGATAATGGGGGAGAGGAAAAGAGAACTATATTTTTCACTTTATAAAGTTATTATTCATAAGATATCTTAAAGCTGTTTGCTTTTCTTATGTCTGAAGTGATCTTATTTAGAGTAAAATTGATTTACCTAAAACTTCTGAGAAACTTGACAGTTTTGGGAGTTAGAGTGTGTGTGTGTGTGAAAAATTCTCCCCCTCAAATAATTGCCTGAAATTTTATTTTCTTAGTAGCGGATGAATTCAAGAACTGTTGGGGCTGTTTTGTAAAATGAGGGGCTGTTTTGGAAACAGATTTTAATACCAATTTGATTTGAAAAGGAAATAGCAGCCTCGGCAGGAAATTCAAGGTCTAATGTGCATGTTCCCCAGGGATGGACCATCACGAAGTTTTCATTTCAATATTGTTATCTTCCTATTCAGATCCCTCTACCATTAAATCTCTGGGCATTGGGATCCCTCAAAGAATAACCTTCCAAAGTTTATGGGCTGGCCTTATCACTAATACCTGTAGCAGTTATGGATAATCACTAGTTTTTCTTTTATGTTAATATTGTGCAAAAGATTATTAGAACATGCAAATTCATCATTGCTCCACTTTACTTATTAAAAGCTAGAAAAATCAGAATCACTCAGTGTTTATTCTCAGGTAAAACATAGCACTCACTTTCATGTTATATAAATTTATAGTTTAACTTCCAACTTTTGATTTTAAAAATAGTATTAATGAATAAATACATTATATTATTTGAGCTTTAAAGAAAATTTGCCTTCACCATGTGAAAAAACAGTGAGCACCAGTATTTCAGGGATGGTTCTTCCACTAGATGAGTGCTTATCAACCTAGGCGGCTTCCAGGGTCCATGGAAGTAGATGTGAATTTTGGAGGTAAACACATATGTTATGTGTTTCCAGTCAGAGATTTTGAGAACTTCAAATGTATCTTATCTCAGAGAGAGGGTTAAGAACCATTACTCCAGATCTTCAGCTGTTCGCTTATAAGAAGTTAATACTCATTTCTCTGTAGTAAGAATCTGTCTACCTATCTAGCTCAATTTAATTGCTTAATGAATTTGTAGAATATTCAAATGAATGAAAAGTGCTGTATTTTCTTTCAAAAAAGGAAAAGGAACACATATGACAACTAAAATTTTTATGCTAATTATAATATTTCCATATGTGCACTGAGAAAGATTAACAGGGGCAGTTGAAGATTTGCCTTTTCTTGAGATTTAAGATAAAAATAAATCCTCTCTCTAAGAGACATTAAATGTAGTGCTTCCTAGGATGTAGTGTGTTAGTCTAGAACTCTTGAGATTCTTTCTAGGTTTATGATCTCTTTGTTATATGCTTCTAGAAGATATCTAATTACTTTCATTGATTGTCAACCAAACATGTCACTTAAGACTCACAGGCTATGTTTAGCTAAACTGTCTTTTTTAAAAGAAAACCTGTTTGAAGCAAAACACCCTGAACACAAACACAAATGCATACACAGAGAATGAGTTGTTGGGGAACTGAGTTGTGTTTGGATTTGTGCCATCAATTCAGTGAGTTCTCAAAGCCAAGTTAATCTTGCCCTGAATCCTTGAAATGTATTTTTTCACTTTCAATTGCCATAAATTGCTTAAATGCCCAAAGGATTTAAGGTAAGTCAAATGTTCCTCAACATATCTAAAATGATTTAAAAATTACCAATTTTTACATATCCCAGATCTCTGCAAGCACAATTGCTAGGGTGGGACTCTGGGAATATAAGGTAACAGGTGACTCATGATCATTATGTTTGAGAACTCTGAATTGATGTGATATTTTTAGACCCTTAAGATTTTTGGCTTTTGGCTAGTTGGTAAATGGCCCCTGTCTTCTGGATATCTTCAATATACTACATAACTTCCTCCAGTGGATTTTATCAGAAGGTTGGGGGAACGCATTTCCAATAATGAAATAAATTGTTGGTGAAGATGCAACATAGCATTCAAGGAGTTAATTCAAAATTCTGTTGTCAAGAAATGTAAGTAGTGGAATCATTTGATATTAAAATTAACAGCTTTCTTTATTGCTCTTTAAAAATCAGTACTGATTTCAAAAAGTATTGATAAGCACAGAGGCAGTTTTGCTCTTGAGTAACACTAATTTAATACACTTTTCTGGACAATTGGTTCTATTTGGGGAAAGAAAGCCTTTTAATTCGAAAGGGGAAGGGAAAGGTATTGGTGGAAAATTATGAAAGGTTTATGAGGGGATTTTTTGATTAACAAAATTGAGAGCCAAGTCACCTTCTGTTTCTAATCATTTTTTATTAACTGGGACTTTTTCCCCCTAGCCTGAAAGTGGGAGGTGAAATCTTATGCTTAGTTCTATGGAGGCATTTGTCAAAGTAATAATGCAATTATATCTAGCTACTTGTAAAATAGATCTATGTCCAAAAACATTGTTAACAATGGACATGCTTGCTTTGGGTACTGTTGCCCCATGCCAGCAATATTAATAGCATATTTAAAATTGTATAAGCTTATATATAAAGGAGTACACATAAATATAGGAGTAAATACAAAGATAATGATGCATAGAATAAATGCCAGTTTTTTTTTTTCTATTGACAAATGTTTCAGAAACAACAGTGTGTGATTTAAGGTCTAGATCACTGAAAAGGGATTACAACTAAACTACAAAACAGTGTCAAAATTTTAGAGATGAATTATGATAAGAAGGTTTCTAAAAGGTAAAACCATGTACAATGATATGTCTAGATGTTTCTGTATGCTAGAAATGCTTGAGATGGTTCATTCAATTATATGGTTCATTTGATTGATTGATTAATTAATTAATTACTTATTTTTGGTACTGGGGATTGAACCCAGTACCACTGCCACATCCCCAGCCCATTTTTTAAAAAAAATTTAAAAAAATTTTTATCTTCATTTTGAGACAGGGTCTCACTAAGTTGCTTAGGACCTTGCTCAATTGCTGAGCCTGGTCTCAAACTTGTGATCCTTCTGTCTCTGTCTCCTGAGTCACTGGGATTCCAGGTATGCACTACTGCATCTGACCCATTCAATTATTATTAAAGGTAGATGCTGAATTGTTAATGTAACTTCAACTGCCCCTTCTTGTAAAGAATGCAGATTAACTTTTCTCATTTGATCAACTGCAGGAAGTAACTTTCAATTACCTTAGGTAGCTCCACTTAGGGTATATGTGAACATTTTTTAAAGAAAATTCCTACAGATACAGAATTCTTACTTGGATTTTTTCCTATATTTTACATGCCAATTTATTTAAATAATAAAGATTAAAATAACTTTTTATCTCAGACCATCATTTTATAATCATTGCATCTATAACAGAGAGGCTTGGATCTACTATTTCTTTATAATAATCTTATTAAGTTCCAAATTCAAGATTTATATTTTTAGTGAACCTAAAGTGCACATTTTCTCAACTTACTTATAAATCTGTAAGTAAGTTAGTAAGGTCAATTTTAGAGTGCTCTCAGTAAGAATGTAAATAACTCAGGAAACACACAGTGTACTATGTATATAACACTACTGATCACCCAAGTTTCAGGATGACTTTATATGTTCCCCAGTCCTTGTCATGTTGATCCTTAGCAATATTTCTGTCTATATTATATTATCAAAATATATAATATAGACAGACATACTGGTGATTCAATGTTTTAGATTCCTGAAGATTACTTTTAAAAAATTTCTATTATACAATACATTGCTTTTTTCTATTTTTAAAAAATTTATTTATTCTAATTAGGTATACATGACAGCCGAATGCATTTTGATTCATTGCACACAAATGGAGCACAACTTTTCCATTTCTCTGGTTGTATATGATGTAGAGTCTCACCATATGTGCAGTCATACATGTACCTAGGGTAATGATGGCCATCTCATTCCACCATCTTTCTTGCTCCCATGTCCTCTCCCCTTCTCCCCCACCCCTGCTTTGACTGTAGTTCCTCCATTCTCCTCATGCCCCCTCCCTCATTATGAATCAGCATCCACATATCAGAGAGCACGTTTGGTCTTTGGTTTTTTGGGATTGGCTTACTTCACTTAGTATGATATTCTCCAACTCCATCCATTTACCTGCAAATGCCATAATTTTATTCTCTTTTAATGCTGAGTAATATTCCATTGTAATACATTACTTTTGAGTACAGTTGTTGTTGTTGTTGTTGTTGTTTTGCATAGTTCATTTATTTACATGACCCCAAGCCTTTGGAAAAGATTAAATTTATGTTTCATAAAAATTGGTTAAATCAATTGTATATAAAATTCTTTTAAAAAAAGTTAATCTTATATGAAAATTGATGTTGGTAGATTGAGGAATAAGAAAGCAAGGACAGATACACAATGGTCACCTTTCACATAAAGTTCTATGCAGCACAAATGAAGAGGTTATAAATTCATTTTAATAGTTTTATAGTGCTATTCTCCTATGGTAATCTGACTTATGTTATCTTTAAAAATTATCATATAAATATATTACCATGCATAATTATTCCAAGCAGTAGCATTACTATTATTTTTATAATTATGTATTCATTTCAAGTCACTCTGTATGCTATTAATACTATTAATGTGGTTAGATATCCTAATTTGTCCTTGTGGTGGATAATTAAGTAGAAGTTCAATATAAAGTATTTTGAAGTTTCTAAGAATTGTTTTCTTGTGTTACATGCATGTCCGCAGATATAAAACTCCAAGATTTTCTTTCTTTCATAATATACTATAATATGGTTACAAGTGCATTGAAATTCATCTTGTTAGAATGGTAGTAATATATCCCACCAGGACTACTGTTCCTAGTAGCAATTTAAAATAATTATTGTGAGACTTGATGCTAGACATCAGGTTTGCAATAGAATTACAATGAGGGAAGTGTATTAGAGACAAAACATTGCTGGAAGAAAACTTCATAATGGCGCAATTTGGAACTAAGCTTCAATTTTACAGTAATAGATTCTCTTTATGATGGCACAAAGGAGTGAATGCACTTAGCAAATTTAAATCTATTATTAGTCACACTTTGTGGATTGCAGTGCAAAAAGGAGAAAAGAAATTAGCTTTTAAGTATGTATAAAACAGGTTCTAGTAAGAACAGTCTTATATAAAATCTCCTTGTTACAGTTGAGAAGCACCGTCAGTCTTCATAACAGCAGGAGTTGTCCAGGTTTAAGTCTTTCCAAATATAGTTCTGGAGGTCTATACTTTTAAATTATAAGTTTCTGAAGTCAGGATACATTAAACATCAGTACATTTCTTATTTACAGAAATAGAGGGAAGAACGAGAAAGACAGAGTTAATTTGGTCTCTGCAGCTTACTGTGATCTCTCTCCTTGAATGAAGAGGTATTTGTAGTTCACTTTGGTACCACACCAATGACAGGGAAAAGAACTCAGCAGTGTTAAGTCAGTGTGATGTGGCAGTCATTTAAAGTAAAAGGAGTTGCAACTGGTGATTTTGCAAAGGAAATCAACAGAAAGAAATCAAAATTAAAACATCCCAAATCCAAGTTTCCATTTTCAAGTTAACTAAAATGTTATAGTTTTTGTTTTAATTATAATTCATGTTTTCTATCTTGTGTTAAAATAATATCCAGTAGAATATTTGATAATAGCTTAATGCAGTTTTAAAATAATATGTAATATTTCCATAATGTCATTGAATGGGATATATACAGCTGCAATTCTTAAGCAGTATTAAGTGTAATTTTTATTTGAGACGTTTCACATAATTGTTTATCTGTGAAAAATAATGAAAACACGTACTTGAATTGGAAAAGATTAACTATGTAAAAATTGATGTTGGTAGATTGTGGGATAAGAAAGCAAGGGCAGATAGATAATTGCCACCTTTCAAATAAAGTTTGATGCAGCAAAAATAGAGTGGTTACAAATAAATAGTCCAAAGGAATTACTTTTAAAAAGCCTTTTTATATAAATTATTCAAATTGGCTGCCCATATTAACACTTAATATTACTATCCTATGATGTTGTTTTTCTTCTGTAGCCATGTGTATACACCTTTGCTTAAAGTTTGAGTACATATTTATCCTGCTGGACTTCGGATAGTAGTTTGTACATAGGTTAGACAAACATTCAGCTCTGCCAGTATTCAATTAATCTAAAATACATGATACAGTCCCTTTCCTTACTTCAAAGACATCACCCTCTTTAGGTTTTCCTCATATTTTTGTCTTCAATGTGCAGAAATACACACTGAAGTAATACACAATTCACTGTGGCTTGTCTCACATTCTACATACTGGGTGGTTTCCTCCATTCCCATGGCTTCAGATAGTATCTATGCTACAGCATCTATGTGCTGATCACTCAAATCCATATCACCATCTGCCTATTAGTATCTTTAGACATTTCATGGACATCTCAAAATCAATGTGCCCCAAACTGAATTTGGCATCTATTTGTTCCCCTAAGCCAAAAAATATTCTTATTCAGGTGTCTTCCACCTTGGTGAATCATCTATTCAGCTGCCCATGTCAGAAACCTGTGCATCAGTCCTGAAGGATACCTCTCTTCCCTTTCTGAATTTCAACCAATCTCCAAGTTCAGATGCTTATACATCTTATTTCATAAAACTTGTTCATTCCCATGTATTCCCATTACTATTATCCTAACTCAGGCCACTACCATTTCTCTATACAATTATTCTACAGTCTCCAGTTGGTTTTTTTCTCACCCTGATCCATTCCATTCTCCATCTTATAATAGGAGTCTTCCATTGTTTTTTCTAAAAATGATAAAGAGAAAAAATTTAAATATGATCATATATGTTTCTTTTAAAAATCTCCTCAGGGAAAAATACTCAAATAAAATCAAAATATACATCACAAAGCAGGAAAAAATATTTACATAGCCAAAAGTTAATGTTGCTAATCAGTAAAGAACTCTTAAAACCAGTACCCCCCCAAAATATGAAGGCTTAAGCAGCCAATTTTCATTTTAAAAATAAGTGATTAGAATATTAAAAAATGCTTAACTTTACTTATAAACACAAATTAAAATTGGACATTTTTCACCTATCAGATTGAGAAAGACTTAAAAACTTGAGCCTGTGGGGAAAATAAGCCCTACCATACTATTGATGAGTATGTAAATTAGCATAACCACTTTGGAGGAAAATTTGAAATATCTGTTAAAATTTAAACAATTTTATCTATTTAACAATTCAAATAATAGTTCCTTTGAATAAGACTTTCATGCTTAAGAAATACATCTTTCAGAAATATCTTATCTATACAAAGATAAATGGGTATGCTTATTGCAGCAAATTTTACAATAAGTAAAAGATGAAAAACCATGTAAATATTCGTTTATTCTTTTTTGGTTAAATAGTTTATGGGAATCCATAATCTGGAGTATTAGGAAGAGGTTAAAAAGAATGAGGTGGATCTTCATTCAGTCATATGGAAAAATCTCCATGTTATATGGTCAAGCAGAAAAAGTAAAACAGAACAGTTTATAAACTATTATTTGTGTAAAAAAAGAACATATATATGTATGTAAATATATGCAGGTATATGCATATAAGGAACACAAAAGAAATGTTCACAGATTGCCTTTGGAGAGCCCTTTTTTTTTTGCTGTTGAGTGCTACTTTTTCAATAATTAAAAACATCTAGTTATAAAATTACTAATACTGCCTTACCATTCCCTCCTTTAAAAACTTCAGTGACTTCTAATTACCATTAGGATAATATTTATGTTCCTTAACAAAGCTTATGTGACATTTAAGACTCTGTCTCAGCCTCATGGGGAAACTTTCTCTCACCATTCCCCTCAAATTCTACCAGTGAACTTCTTCAGTTTTTCTTAAATGCACTTGGAACAATTCCTACTATTTTCTTCCCCTTTACCTGGCTAACTCTTCATGCTTCAGGTCTCAGCTTGATAGTCTCTTCCACCAGGAAGCCTTCTGTGATCTGCATATCCCTTTTTATAGCACTTGTCACACTTAGTGTTTAATTGTATGTCTTTCCTTTCACTAAATTATAAGTTCTATGAAAACAGGTACCATCCTCCCTTGATAAGAGTTATAAACTCAGTGATTAACATAATGCCAGGCATGCAGTAAGTATTCACTTACCAGTCTTTGAAAAAGTGGATGCATATGAACAGAAAGAATTCACAGAGATTGTATATGATTCCCTATTAATTCAAGGATTGTTTTAAATAGCTACAATATGGATTAATTATAGTAAATGGTTTGAAAGTAAAAGAAGGCAAAAATGAACTTAAAGTAGGTATTTAGGAATTAAAAAACTCATATAACTACTCAAAATGACTAGATTCATATAAATAATGTCATATGAACATTTAAAATGGTGTGGTATGTAGGAATAAACAGAAAGGAAAGGTTGAATAAGGATAGGTTTCTTGGTGAATGTGAGGTTTTAATTTGATCCTGATGGAAGTAAAATTCATGGAAATTGGGATTGAAGGGCTTTCTAAATGGAGGGGATATTGTTTCCCCAAAGAGTTGTTCTGCTTTTGCACTAAGGGAGACAGGCTAGACCCTGCAGCTTCATGATGACTCCATCTTAGGCCCCATCAAGGTCTGGTGTTTCTCTGCTCCCCAGTAACCAACCTTTGGCTCCTGCCAAAGTGGAGAAGGCTCTCATTTGTCTTTATGAACCTTGAGACAAAAACCTTATTGCTGACCTGTACATGGTGCCTCAAACTATCTCAATTACAGAAGAATTTTTTGAGGTTCCAGGACAGTAGGTATTTAAGAAATCCTGAAAGAAATATTAAAACCAAATCAGAGAAAATCACATAGGAAAGACCTACTTGTCTTTCTCATCTAGGGGAGTGACGTTAATAACCTCTGGCTCATTTTTTTTCTTTTCAATTCAAATATCTGAGTCCTTATTCTTTCTACCAAATAGTCTGTTGTATCTTCCCCTTTCATGCCTTCTCCATGACCTTCTTTTCAATCTAAGCCCACCATGTCCTTTCTGGAGAATGACTTGATTTTTTCGTTCTTTCCCTCTTAAGACCCATTTACTCCTCACTTCTGACAAAATGAAGTTTCTTCTCTTTCTCCTCCATATGCTTTCTCCATTGGTGATGAATTTCTCCCATTGTTCAACAATCATCTGAACATTAATGACTTCCAAATTTATGTTTTAGTCCTGATTTTTGTCTTGAGTTTCTGACAGGAAACTCAATATGTCCCAAAACAGACTTGTTCTCTTTTGCCTAGAGCTTTTTCTCTAATATCTCTCGTTTGGTCAAGCCATCTCTTTGCTCTCAGAGGATCAAGTTAAAAGCACTGAGTGATCTCTTGTGTGTTTGTTTCCACAATAATTTAACACATTTTACCAGCTCTGCCACAGGTTTCCAAATTGTTTATTTTCTTTTCATGCCTTGCTGAACTGCCTAGACTCTGGCCTGCAGCATCTTTGGTTTGGATAAATCCAGTCTTGTAACTCTTAGTTTCTAGGTCTGCAGTATCTCTACTTCCAGATCAGTCTCTTATCATAAGGTAGTCTCTTAATAAGAATTCTCTAATGAATTACCAAGGTGTAGGCCATAAGGACCATTGCTACCTGAATGCAAATGATGATTACAATCTTGTCTTCAACCACATTTTGTTTCCTACCTTCTCACCACAATGAACCACTTTCTATTTTCAAACTGAGCCAAGTTTTTCCACATCTCTGTGCCTCTGCCAATGCAATTTCCTCAGCCCAGCATATGCCTTCCCCTCATTCCATCTGGCCAACTCCTATTGCTCCTTTCATTCAATCTCACAAGTCATCTCTTACATGCAATCTTTTCTCTCTGCATCCAAGCTGAATTAATCGATTGCTCATCTGCATTCTGATAACACATTAAACACACATATTACAATGTGTTATGACCAGCTTTATAGGATAGTTACTACTATGTCATCAAAGCACACAGCTGGTTCAATGGCTATACCTTGAGTTCACTGGTTAGACTATGAATTCTTTGATTCTTCCAGTGGCTAGCAGTGTTTGACACATAGTATACATTTAATACACATGTGATTGAATGAACAGACAATCTTTTATAGTTTTGCTTTTCCACATCAAAGTTAACTTAGTCAGACTGGCAATGAAAAAACTTTTTCAAATTGTTGGTTCCTTTCCCAATACCATTACTTCTTTTTTCCAAAAAATTAATTCATACTGTTATGTGGAATTGAGATTCTTATTTTTTAAAAATATTTTTTAGTTGTAGATGGACACAATATATTTATTTATTTTTACGTGGTGCTGAGGACCGAACCCAGTGCCTCACGCATGTGAGGCAAGCGCTCTACCACTGAGCTACAATCTCAGCCCCAAGATTCTTATTTTTTAATGGCACAGATTATTTTACAGAATAGTGGTTTTCATTGTGGTATATTTGCATATACATAAAAACATAATGATCAATTTCTCACTTCCCAATACCTTTCCAACATCCCTTCCTCCCTCCCCCTGATCCCCTCATCTACCCTAATGGTCTCCCTTCTATTTTTATGGCATCCCTTCCCCACCCCCACTTTTCCTTCTGGTTTCCATATATGAGTGAAGACATTTAATACATTCCTCTTTGAGTCTGACATTTCACTCAAAATTATGGTCTCCCATTCCATCAACTTTCTTGAAAATGACATAATCTTGTTCTTTATGGTCGAGTAAAACTCCATTGTGTATATATACCACATTTCCTTTATCCATTAATCTGTTGTCAGACACCTAGGTTGCTTTCATAACTTGGCAGTTGTGAATTGTGCTGTGATAAACATGAGTATGCATATTATCAATAACATATGCTGGCTTTAATTTTGGGGGCAGTAAATACCAAAGAGTGGTATAGCTGGTTCATATGGGAGTCCTAGTTTTAGCTTTTCAATGAACTTCCATCATACTGATTTCCACAGTGGCTGTGCCAATTTACTTTCTCACTAACAGTATATTAGTGCTCCCTTTTCTCTCCTGCATGCTCACCAGCATTTATTATTCTTATTTTTGGCAACTGGTATTCTAATCAGAGTGAAATGGAATCTCAATGTAGTTTTGATTTGCATTTTCCTGATGGTTAAAAATATTGAAAATTTTTCATATAATTGTAGGTCATTTGCACTTCTTCAAAATAGGGCTTTGTGTCTTATGTATGGCATAAATATCCTTTATTGGCACTTATATCCATTTTTGAACTTTTGCTTGTCTTATTTTCCTTATTTGGAAAGGGGTTTCTGTCTCTTCACCTTACAGAACATGTATAAATACATGTCTCCTTGGACTTAGAAACTCCTTTAGATTTCATGCTCATGTACCAATTGTGCATTCCCTTAGGTCTATACCACTTGTATGATTAATTACATACAAACTTTATTTTATAGGTCATATAAAATTGTGAATATTCAAACTTGCCTACAAAAATGGCAATTTCCTGTAGACCAACCCAGCTATAAGCTTTTTGAATGCAGGTTACTGTGTCATAAAAGTTTGTTTGTATTGTTTGGTCTAAGGTTATCATCGGCACAATTGTGTGCAGACACCACATAAGTGAAGTTCATGGTTGCCCAAGACCTTTTCAGGTGTCCATGAAATGAAAACACTTTTAATAATAATACTAAAATGTTATTTGACTTTTTTGTTGTATTGAAATTTTTACTGCTGGTGCAAAAGCAATGGTGAGCGTAACCTCTAGTGCCTTGCACAAATCAGTTCAGTGACACCAAACTACTAGCATCTATGCTATTCTTCATTGTCATGTACTTTTATTTAAAAAAAACATACTTGGAATATTTAAAAAAAGGAATCATTTTTACTTTATCTTGATGCTTGTGTATACATTTGCTTGATTAAATTAGTGTGGTAAAATGGTAAGTAAAATAAAACACTTCAAATACAATGTACATTCAAGTACACGGTTACTCAGGGGAAAGCACTCGTGATTGAGGTGCAGGCTGAACTAGCCACTATTGTCATGGAGTTTCAGTTTTAGATGTAAGACCAACTGACAGGTATTTGGCAGATATTTTCTTAAAATGGAACAAAGTGTGACTGTCATTTCTAGGAAAACAGCATTTGTTGCCAATGATGAAGTTCAAGTATCCAAGAAAAATCAAGATTTTGTAAAATTGTATTTGCTACCATAAATTTGATAGCTCCTTAATATTTAAATTTTTTCTGAAGAGATCAAAGTGATATTAATAATTATAATTTTTGATATTACATATAATGAAGTGTATAAATATTTGAAGATCTGTATAACTCAATGGGCCAACAGTTTTCAAATGAATAATACATAATATTATGAAATATTACATGGTAAAAAGATCCATTCAAAGTACAAAGTACAGTTTCAGATTTTTACATTGCAACTAACTTTTAAGAAACTACCATTTGTTGAGTTTTGGTGTAGTAGTAAAAAGAACATCTGCAATTACATGAAGTGGTAATAAAAATATCTGAAAACAATTATCCAACTGTCTCTTTTCCAATTACATATCTGTGTGAAACCAGATTTTCTTCATATAATTCAACCAAAGCATTGTATCAAAACAGATTCAATAGGAGAAACAGATAAAAGAATCCAGCTGGTATTAAGCTAGACATTAAAGATATTTGCAAAAATATAAAGCAATGTCACTCTCATTATTAATTTTAAATGTAGTATTTTTGTTCTTGAAATGTTTATGTTAATATGTAATTGGTATATTGTCATTTTCAAGTGAATTAAATATTTTATAGCTTCTTGGTTCTAATTTCTAGTGTGGTAAATATTGATAGAAACAATCTGAATAAATAAAAGTTCTTCAGATCTTCAATAATTTTTAAGATTATTAGTCCTAAAATCAAAGATTTGAGAACTACTATAGTAGGTGCTCAGCGAGCACCTGGAGCTAGTGAATCAATGAAGCAACATAAAGGAACCAAGGAAGGTAATGATTATATAAGCCTAGGAGCTCAATTATATGGGGTGGGAGTTCACCTTTGTGTTCACTTCGCCTTAAATACTTCGTTGCTACCATATCTGTCATAACCCTGAGAAGTGAATAGTGTTTAATACTACTCAGAAAGCAAACAAGTGTTCCAGCAGAGACAAAGCAACTTGGTTTTAAATGCAAGGAGTAATTATTCTTTTAAAATTGCAAATAAGCCAGGAGTGGTGGCACATGCCTGTAATCCCAGTGACTCGGTAGGCTGAGGCAGGATTGAGAGTTCAAAGCCAGCATCAGTAAAAGCAAGGCCCTAACCAACTCAGTGAGACCCTGTTTCTAAGTAAAATACAAAATAGGGTTGGGGATGTGGCTCAGTGGTTGAGTACCCCTGAGTTCAATCCTCATATCCCCCCCAAAAAAATACAAATAAAAGATGACTCACAGAGTGATACCTCCCTCACCTTGCTCTGGTTCTCAATATCTGGCAAGATTTTTAAGAACAACTTTGGACATTCCTTTAATTGGCTTTTAAGAATATTATATATTAGTTCAGTTATCATGGTATGTTTTCTGGGAGTCTAGATCACCAAGGACACAATACTGGAGAGAAGCCCATTTACTAGCATGGAAGCTGCACTGTTGGACAACTCCTCTGGGTGGGACAGGCCGGGGGAACAGTGGCAGCAGAACCCTCAAGCAGCTGCAGAACAGGGAAGCAAAATGCGGTAACCGGGAAGGGAAGGGAGGCAGCAACACATCAAAGGAGCACTGATTTACAATTGGTTAAAAAATGGCAAAATTATGACTGTAGAGCAACCACAACAGCTGGCAGACTGGTCTGCTATTCTACAAATCGAAATAGGGCAAAGGCATTGGGCCAAATGAAACTAAGAGGCAACTGGCAGTTGCAACACCAAATCAATGGGAAATTTTACAATGTGTTTTGGGGTAAGGCATTATTGGACATGCTCTGCCTGCCTAGTCATTCACACCTGAAAAGGTAGACATCAGGAGTTCAATCTTGAAAAATGAAGTGTTCTGGTGAGTAACTGGCACCCTGCTTCTCAGTAAGCATTCTTTCCTTTCCTTTATCTCTTCCTTCCTTCCTTCCTTTCTATCTCCTTTACCTTCTTTTTCTATACTAGGTTTGAACAGTGTTGCTTTTGGACATTTTATTTGTGTTCAAATTATTTTGATCATTTCCACTCACATTTTTTTTTTTTAATGGAGTAAGATTTTTTTTCCCCCAGCCCTACAGTCTAACTATTCTTTTTTTCTTTTGGTACTGGGGATTGAACTTAGGGGCACTCGACCACTGAGCCACACCCCTAGCCCTATTTTGTATTTTATTTAGAGACAGGGTCTCACTGAGTCTCACTGAGTCACTTTTTGCTGAGGCTGGCTTTGAACTCGAGATCCTTCTGTCTCAGCCTCCTGAGCCGCTGGGATTACAGGCGTGCACCACCAGGCCGCCTTGCACTAGCAATTCTTTTACAAAGTTGATTCTTTCCTCTCCAGTGTAACCTTATGAAGGTCACTCATTTACCCCTTGAAGCTCACAACACAATGTCATGTGCATAGTAGGTGCTCAATAAATATTGTTCAACAAATGAAGTATAAAATTAAGAAAATTGTCAAAATCCTGCTGTCCTATCTTTATTCATCTGTTTGTTCATCCAACAATATTTATCCAGCCTCTGCCAGAGGCAAAGGTAATAAGCTAGGTGACTTTGGTCATGTTAAGGAGAACTCAACATGGCTACTTTCCCTAAAGACTTCATAGTTCAAAAACCTAAATTAGTCTTTTTACTGAGTGCTAAGTAAAGATATAATAGATTTTTTTCCTTTTTGACCACATTTGTTGTGCAACCAATGTCCAGAATTATATGAAAATTGTCAGAAAAGTATGAAAATTGATGTTTTTTCTCCAACCTAATCATTTACTTGTTTCCAAATACAACAATTAAAAATTACATTTAACTTAGAAACAATATGACAAACTCTGTTACAATTTAGAACTTGGATTCAAGAAATGCCATATTGCTTATTTCAATGAAATATTTATATAATTTACACATGGCTTGGGACATGTGCCCATGTCTGAACCAATCACAGAGGCTAGATGGATGGAATACATTGATTGTCTCAGTGTTTATGTGGAATACAATCCATAAGAAAAGGCCCTTTTCTGCCTTATTCACTGCAGTATCCCAAAACCCAGTATAATTAATAACTTAGGGTATTATACCCTATAAGTATTAATTCACTGAAGTAGGTCTCCAAAAATAAGTTTAGAATAAAATTTATTTGTTTTATTAAATATTCTTTTATATGGAGATGCAGGGTGGCCTTAGAATTTTGCTGTTTGGCTCAGATTCTGGTTCCACTGTTTTCTAGCTATATGTCTTTGGCTAAGCAAGTTAATTAAGTTCTCTGTGTCAGTTTTTGCATCTTTAAAGTGAAGATAATAATAGTATTTATCTCATAAATTTGTTGCAAGTATTAAATGAATAAATACACATCGAAGTTCTTAATACAGTGCCTTATACATCATAAGAGCTCAAAACATGTTAGTTGTTATTGTATGTGTCTGTTTCTCTGTGTATGGAGGGCCTTTATGACTACTAGCTCATATTAATCAAGCAAAATGTAATTCTGGGAAGATTTCTGAGTAATATTCTGCAAACAAAATGATTTAAATAACTTCCTTTTGCACTTTTGTATGTTCTACAACTAAGCAAATTTCCTAAAGGTGATTGAAGTTTAAGGATTTGCACCCTCATCTTTCATATGTTGAAAATAGGGGCAGGAATATTTATCTTCTATTGTTATTATGAAGATCAGTGTAATGGTTAGAAGGTAAAAAGCACTCATCAAATGTTAATTATAATTTTAGTTGCCATCCTTATCATCAATATCTATGGAAAATGAAGAAAGTTAAAAAGAGCAAGATTAAATTCACAAAAGATATATGCATGGAGAAAAATGTTAGGTTTATTTTGGGATTAGAAGGATATTGCCCATATAAAATAGGTATAATTGAAACAGTATAGAAAATGTGTGCCAGAAAAAACATGGCATGCCTATGTATTGAATTAATTTGTATCCATAGCTGGAAGCCACTAGCTATGGATTTTTTTTTACTGAGAAAAAAGCTTACTTTGGAATTTACAAGAACTCACAATCTTCACGTACAATGTAAGGAACATAAAGAACAATTTCCAGGTGGTAAAAGTAGTTAACACTGGCATGTATAACAGAATGGAGTTGTGGCATTTCTTTTTCAGGGGCTTTTTGATCAGAGGCTGATTGTCAATGTGAGATGATTAAACATTTCTACCCTTAGAATGCTGAGTGAACTTGCAGGATCCTTTTAGTAATACAAATACGAGTGAAAGGAAAGTAGTAACGGGGTTTTTGAGCAATATGTCAATTTAACCAGGTCTACTATAAGGACAAAGGAATTTTCATTGATATTGTCAAATAATCACCTGAATTTACATTTATTCTTTCATTTCAACAAAATAGTTACTGAGGACACACTGTTAAAGGCAAAGTCCCTATCTTTAAGGAGTTTGCAAACAGGGACTGCAACATAAATGATTACAGCACTATATGACTGTCAATGAAGCTGATCAGGTATGGTTCTTTTGTAACCTGGAGCTGGAAAGTTCAACTCAAGCCAACCTAAGCAAAAACTCAAGGGTGGAGATAACAGGAACAGCAATGAGAAACAGGGTGGTCTCTATTTCAGTACAGTTTCTTTTGGGTTGGCTACATTTTTAGATAAGTCCTCCCTTACAGAATAAGGAAACCTATGAACTGAATCCTTTCATGTAAAACAGAAGAGAAATCAAAGCCTCAGAATCATTGCCCCTGTACCCATTTGTGAAACAATTGCAGAGGCAAGTGTTATAGAACACACTAATTGACTCACCTTTACCTTAGGGACAGAGAGATGGGAGGAATGATTCCCTATAGCAGAGGTGGTGAGGAGGGATGCTAGTCTGCCAGAATAGCAAATGTCCATAACCCAAGGGCATATAGGCTTGATAATATATTAAATTAAATAATAATCTTTGAGAACATTCTAGAGAAGATGCATTGGCACTTTTCAAGATTTAAAATAAAACACTGACAGAAAGTTATAATCTACAAAGAGGGATAGAATGATATGAAGATATAACACAAAGAAAAACTCCAGTGTACTTTGGGAGTTACTGGAATAGAGTTTATTTTCTACTGCAAGATTCAGGAAAGACACCCCTCCCCCCCAGGTGAGGGGACCTTTGAAATGTATCTTAAAGGAAGGGTGGAACCTCTCTTACTTGCCATGATAGAGTTTCATCATAACATAAAGTAATATAGTTTCTCCTCATTCTGGAGATGAACTTTAAAAAGCCTATTTTATCTTGTTCTAAAAAATAGATCTTCAAGAAACTACAAACTGGCAGAAAGAATGTGATTATTATTAATAATAGCATTTTTCTTAAACTCAGGGCCCAGCATATAGGGTAATCAAACATCTTGGTTGAATGAATGGATGGATGGATATCTGAATGAACAAATACTATGGCAACATGTTAATGGGTAATAGATGAGATTCCTGTGGTCATGTAATGTCAATTTAAAAGACATCACTAAATGTTGCATATGACAAGTTGTTTCTCTACGGGTTCCTATGGGGCCACCTTGCTCCCTCAGGTAGCCCTCTGAGGCTCATCAGTAGCATCATTTACACAGCTCACATTGTGTGTAATGAAATCCAACCTGGCATCCACCACACCCTCAGTCTTTTAGTGTAAAACAAAGTGCAGCTTCCCCCACAGAGCATCCTGATTAAACAAATTAACTATGGCGCTGCCTGCAAATACACACACTGGAGTGCAGGAAATGAACAGATACAATGGCCAAGTCTGTATTTAATTTTAATTAAATTTCATTCTGTAGCTCAATTAATCCACATCTCCAAATGTCAGCAGGACTTAGGCAAATGGAATGACATCTGCTGCACTGCACAGGACTATAAAACCTTCACTGCATGCTAGGTCTCTGGAAGCACACCAGGAAAAATGAAATATCTTTATTAAGTGTGTAGTAATGTATAGAAGTCTAACTCAGAGCATAATGAAAGAACATAAACTAGGAAAAAAAACTGGACTAAGAATGTGAGTGGTTATGGGCATGGCAAATATTGTTCAATATCCTGCCTTGTGTTATTTATTGTTTTAAAGTTGCATTTGACTTTATAGCTGTTTCCTTCAATATTTACCTGATGGGCTTCCCAATTGCCCAGGTTGATACTCTTTTTTTTTTTTTTTAAACTAATGCAGACTTCTTTTCTAAGAAAGGAAAATTGGTAAAATCAGGGTGATTGTTCCACAAGGAATAAGGAAAAGACCACATTAGCCATGCAAAGCCATTCATTACAAGTAGCCAGAGAAGGAGTACAGAACGTAAAAACTGACAGCTAGATGAAGATTTTTGTTCTGCCACTTACAATAATATCAGATTAAGATTTTTTTTTGAAGCCAGGCATTATGAATTGGTGAGACTATTCTGATTTGACAATGACTGGTTTTGGGAAATTTCTGTGTAGTGTTTTTAGAAAATGTCAATGTGATCATTATTGTTAGATGATTAGAAATAGATGAATCTTATTAAAATAGATTTGTTTAGCATTATGTGCCAGATACTATGCTAGATCTGGAAACACAATATTAAATAAGGTATTTTCTCTTCCCTGGAGAAGGAAAAAGAATGAGGAAACAATAATCACAATAAATACAACAAATTTCTATTAAAAAAGAGAGAAAGAGGAAGATATCAAAAAAATTAGGTGAGTTCCGGAGAAATGCCAAAAGCCTGGGGGTGGGCGCTTGTCTCTGGTAAAGTAACCCTGAAGCATGCATGGGATTTGAGCAGATAAGTAAAAGGGTACACAAAAATTAAAAATCAGCAAAAACCACATGCCAAAAGATGGCACCACAAATTTCATTTTATAGTCTGAGAAAAATCCAAAGTCTGCAAAGCAGGTAAGATAGGAGATGGAGAAAAAATTGTAGCCTGGAATCAGACTGGCTGATGTGCATCTGTAAAGAACTCACGCTGGATGCAGTGGTGCACACCTGTAATCTCATCAGCTCAGGAGGCTGAGGCAGGAGGATTTCGAGTTCAAAGCCAGTCTTAGCAACTTAGTAAGGCCCCAAGGAACTCAGTAAAGACCCTGTATCTAAATAAAATACATATAAGTGCTGGGGATGTGGCTCAGTGTTTAAGTGCCCCTGAGTTCAATCCCCAGTAACAAAAAAAAAAAAAAAAAGTTCAATCCCCAGTAACAAAAAAAAAAAAAGGCCAACAAAACAAAACAAAATAAAATATTCAAGATTTGGTCCCGTAGGCAATGTGGAGTCTCTGAGGGCTTTGGGCAAGGAATACATTATCAGATATGTTTGGAAGTACTATGTGGAATGTGATATGGAGAGGAGGGCAAGCTACCCCAAGTATGGAGCCAAATGAGCAGGCATCCTTGGCTTCTATAAAATCCATGCATGTGCAAATGATCATGCAAAGGAGGAGAGTGGGGATTTAGTTATTATTGTGTGAGAAATGGCACAAATAGAAAGGGATGAAGACTCGTGTTGGCTCATACAGACATGAGAAAGGTCTTACAGATTATTAGCATGTCAGGTAGGGTCATGAAAAATGGAAAGAGAGAGATAGAAAGGGTTTGCTCTCAAAGGCCCTTAATAGTTAGGCATTGGTTATTCTCCGCAAAGTTAGAAAATCCAGGTTTTTCCTTACTCCAGTTTTCCATGAAAGGTAATTATTTTCCTAAGCATATTCTTTGCCTCTCTCTTCCTCTTTACTCATTCTGTTCAGGGGCAGGAGAAATGCTTTAACCCATTAGTAACTAAGTAGGCCATGCCCAGCTCCACCCTTCTTCCTCCTGTGATCTACCTGATTAAGTAAATAAGTGTCTAATTGTGGAGTTTGAAAACCTCCATCCTCCATCCTGGTTTCCCATAGATCAAAAGCGAGATTTTCAGCCTTATCTGATACTTGATTTCCCCAATTATTCACAGCCCAAGTCGGGAGGAAAGGTTCTGTTAGTTGTGGTCCCTCCGAGAATCTAGCAGGCAGGAGGTGTATTTTTTTGCTCTCATTTTGGTATTTGGGTCCATCTTAGACTCAAGAAGAACGCTGTTGTAAAACACTCAACAAAGAAGACAACTGGGATATCAAACAAAAAGGGCAGACACTAGCGGTTTTGCTATTTGCAAGAAAGAACATCAGCTGGGCATGGTGGTGCATGCCTATAATCCAGTAAACTCTGGAGGCTGAGGCAGGAGGATCACAAGTTCAAAGCCAGCCTCAGCCACTTAATGAGGACCTAAGCAACTTAGTGAGACCCTGTCTCAAAATAAAAAATAAAAAGGGCTAGGGATATGGCTCAGGGTTAAGCACACCTGGGTTTAATCCCTGGTCCTGAAAAAAAAGAAAGAAGGAAGGAAGGAAGGAAAGAAAGAAGGAAGGAAGGAAGGAAGGAAGGAAGGAAGGAAGGAAGGAAGGAAGGAAGGAAGGAAGGAAGGAAAAGAAGGGAAGAAAACATCAATAAAAGCAAAGCTTTCTTCATCATTATGATGCCCATAGTTCACTGTGAGGAAGACTGCCTGTTGACTTTGAAGACTGCCTGTTGACTTTGAAATCCAGAATATCATAATGGGTCATGTTGGGTTTTATGGCTTTGTTTGAGAATCTCTAATTTACTGTAACATTATTATACTAATATATTTTGCTGTCTTTTTATTAAAAACAAACCTCTAAACAATCAACCCACAAAAAAAAAATGTCTCAACTTATTTTTAAGTTGGGGACTCACTGGAATGATAAAGAAGACAAATATAAGCAGAAATAGTTATCAGTTTGAGAAGAAAGAAAGTGCTTAAAACAGAGAAGACAAATATTTTCTTATTTAAAATATTAATTGAAAAAAATAAAATATTAATTGAATGTTATAAGGTTAGAAATCTTATATAAACTAACAACCTACATAAGATTTTTTCTTTCTTATTTTTTAATCTATAGGTATTTGGTTTGTGGAGGGGGGATAAACCCATTGGTAACCCAGCAGGCTATGACCAACTCCACTCAGGTTCAAAGTGTTTTGCCTTACTTCATATTTCTCTCAGATTTTGCTCTCTGTATCTCATAATTTTGTCTTTATTTTCTATATCTTTTTCATATGCCAATCTAAAATTTTAACTTTTAATGAGGTTTTGATTTAAATTTTATGCTTATTCCAATTAGTATAATACTTTAGAAAAGATGAAGGGTGCTTAACAACATTATAGGTGGATTGAATACTATAATACATTAATTATTAAAAGCTTACAGGTAAAAGACTTAAGAAATTTTGGTTCTTGCAAATCCAAGAAAAGTTTTCTAGTCCTATTATGGTACAATGTTGAGTTTTATAATGAGTATATGAAGATGTGGCACTAAAGTTGCATGTAATAAAAATGTATAGGGAGTAACAGTTAGCTTCAAACTCTCATGATCCTACCTTCTGAGACACTGACGTGTAGTTCTTAGCGTATTAATTATTTTGAAACAGGAATCAATAATGTATCACTAATTTAATCAAAGTTAAAGTTTTCTGCCAGAAACAATGATGTTATAATAGTACAAATATGCAAAAGTGAAGAATTAAAGTCATAAAAAACATTTGAGCTGATGAGTTACAATGCTTCTAACAATCTTTTTTTAAAAAAATATTTTTTAGTTATCAGTGGATTATTTATTCATCTATTTATTTACTTATATATATGTGGTGCTGAGGATTGAACCCAAGGCCTCACATGTGCCAGGCAAGTGCTCTACCACTGAGCTACAACTCCAGCCCCACTTCTAACAATCTTAATGTATAATGATAATAAGTGTGTTAAAGCATTTCTGGTTGCAACATTTCATAATTTATTTGTATTGTTATAAGTATTCCATATAGAAATGAGGTATAAAAACATGGAATTTAGAAACAGCAACTATATCACTGAATATTTACTATAATTTTCAAGGACTCAGAAGAGATAATAATAACTATGACATTATGTTGTACTGTTGAGGATTTTTAAAAATAAAATTGATTGACATTAATTTGTATCATTTATTTAAGATTTATCTTGAAGTCAGGAATCCTGAATTTAGAGCTTCATTGACATTTCTTGCAGCCCTATGGGTCTAAAAATTTAGGCACCTTCTTTTTATGATGATTTGTTGTTGCTGTAAATAAATTCTATCCTGAACAATCACTACTTCTTAAGTCAGATTTTGATAGTAAATGAAGTTAAAATGTACTCTTTTTAGATATGAAAGTTACATATTTCATAACTAAATGACAATTCCAACATGTCTTCAACTATCCATACACTTTTCTCAGTTTTCAATTTTGTTCCCACATATGTGGGCCTCTTAATTGAAAGTCATTAGATAAATTATAGATTTCCTCATCCTGTACCATTAGTTTTTTTTAAAGATAGGAACTAAATGGTCACATAATGTAAATTATCCATTTCAATATAATTGCCTTATTTTTATTCCAATAAAATATAAAATCCTACCCTATCAGAATTTACATGTGAACCTATGCTACTTAAAGATCAGTTTTAATAAAGCACCTATATTTAAGCACTGAGAGATTATAAAGCATGAATTGGTAACAAGTTCTAAGAAAAAATATGTCAAATTCTTTAGACATACAAATTCTGAAAGAAGTCCTATTTACACATTATATGGTGTATAATACCTAAGTAAGCTGTTTAGGAGCCATTGAGAAGCTAATATGAACTACAATAAACAAACCAAATAAAATAAGATCAAGAAAGTTTTAAAAGAAAAAGCAAATTTAGAGAAGTTTGGAAGTTTAGTTCATGGTCTTGATTCTGTGCCACTACTGGAGATTCACTCAGACAATCCATTGAAACCCAAAGGAAAATGTATGGATGATGGCATAATAGGTAGAAAGCCATGTAAAGAGTAGCATTTCCATGGACTATCACAATGGTACAGAATCACAGCCCATTTTAAATGGGTTAGATCTCAGAAATTAGGGTGGACCAACTACATTACCCATGATTCTTCCTTCCATCCAAATCTCTACCTACCCCACTGTGTTCATTAATTTCTCCTAGCTCCATCTTATATCTTCCCTTCCTTTCTTTACTCATCCTTTCTTCCCCTTGTTTTTTTCCTACTTCTTTTCCATACTGTTCCCTACTGAATGTCCATTCTTTGCCAGACATCACACTACGTATAAAGGGAAGATAATTAGGATTAGATATTTGTCCTCAAAGAGTATATCACCACCTTTATGAAGGGTCAATTCATTTTTACTGCATGTGATAATTATAATGAAAGTGATAGGAACCTAAGGAAGGGCACCTAAAATCAGTTGGTTCACTGGATATGGAGTTCCTGAAATACATCTTAAAGTGTGAGTAGAATTAAATAGGGAAAAAGGAATGGAGAAAAATTTTTGAGCAGAAAGGACAATATGAACCAAGACTCAGGGGACAGAACTCATCAAAAGATATCTGTACAAGAAACTCAGTCTGCACAGCCACACTTGGTGGCCAGGGTAGTGACAGGATTAGTTTTATATTTGAGAAGGTTCATGCTGGCAACAGAATGATAGATGGATTTAAGAAGAATGAAGCTGAAGTTCAGGAACCAGTTGGGGGCACTTTTCCTCTGGATTCCTGGTGAGGTATGATTAATGCCTGGTGATTATAAAATAGAGAACATTAAACAACTACGTGGTAAATCCAGAATCAAACCCCAGGTTTCTCTACTTTTAAGTCCAGAACTGTACCAGAAATACAGTATATTGTCCTATGGTAAAAGGAAATATTTTTGTTGTGACCTCTGTTTACTACAAATAGCCAGAAGGATAAATCTTTAGGGAAGACTGAGTTACTGAGCTCTAGCTCCAATTATTTTACATGGATCAATTGAGTATTCATTTATCATGAGTATTTGGCATGACATATTCTTTATTTATATAGAGAGATGTGCCAATTGTGGGGCAGGGTTGTTACTCAACCAGTGTCCTTGATGTTACATTGATTGCTATAGGATGTTTGAAATAGGATGTTTGGAATCCACAGTGTAGGGTGATCATACCTCTCCTGGTATAATCTCTTGCTGTGTGACATCTCAGTGCTACTATTGCTGATGCTCAAATAGCTGCTCTGTCACATCCCCCACTGTTGGTGCCACTGTAACATTTTAGGTAATGAGGTAAGGGGCACACTTGAGCTCTCTATGTGCCAAGATGAGAAAAATTAATTTTAAATGCTAAAAAGATGAGACTGCTGGTGCAGACGGTCACTAAACACCACCAGCTGCTCCATAGATTAGGAGTATGGAAAAAGAAGCCCAGTTCAAAATCAACAACATAACTCCAGAACATAAGAAACCAAACTGGGTCAGTGTTTTAAGTAAATAAGATGTCCAAATCATATTAAATAGCTGAGTGACTTGACAAAGTATTGGCAATTCAGTTTGTGTTCACAGAATGTCCACAAAATTTATGCTTCTAAATATCTTCATATAGAGAGAAATTAATCATAAATAACAAAATACTTTGCTTGCTTTAGTAGACAAAAGTAGGTATGTGTGGAATTTATTTGTAAGATGACAGTTTTTTTAGTAGAGACATGGGAGACTGTGGTATTT
Source organism: Geosciurus inauris (assembly GCA_004024805.1). Taxonomy (NCBI): domain Eukaryota; kingdom Metazoa; phylum Chordata; class Mammalia; order Rodentia; family Sciuridae; genus Geosciurus; species Geosciurus inauris. The sequence goes on along the minus strand of PVHX01000561.1, from coordinate 170,132 downwards.
TAACCACATACAACCTTCCTCAATTCAAATATAAAGTCAAGTAATTTTACACACACACACACACGCGCACGCACACACACACACATACACACACACCATGCCCAAAATCATTTCCTTGCATTTTTTTCATTGAAAGAACAGACATATAAATAAGAAAGTAGCACGAATGAAAAGTGTAAAATAAAAATTCCTCAGATCTAATTTTCTTGCTCTCTCTACTACAAGGATCCATCACAGTGGACCTGGGAATCTTTTTAAATGACTGATGCCCAAGACCCTGAACCAATAAAGTGAGACTCTCTTGAGGTGAAGCATAGGTATTGGTGGCTTTTCAAGTTTCTCAGGTGACTCTGATGTGCAGGCAAGGTTGAAAGTCAATTTTAGGGCAGTATGTCTCAACCTCAGCATTAATCAATTTTGAGCTAGATAATTCTTTGTAGTGAGACTACCTTGTGCACTGTAGGATGTTTGACAGCCTCCCTGGCTTTACCCATTACACAGAAGTGGCAACATCTCCTCTTCCAGCTGTGTTCTCAAACATTAAGAATTGTCCCCCAGTAGGAGTTGGGGGAAATATAGGCCCCTGATTGAGAACCACTGTCCTAGCGGAATAAATCCCCCCTTTACCATCTGACTTTCAGCAGCTACTATATGGAAGCCTGTCTGGTTTTTGTGGTTTACTATTTTGCTCTCTTCTAAACTGCCCATCCCTTATCTTGTTCCATTAGATTGTAGGGGGGTTGGGTACTATGGATTGAACCCAGAGGGTGCTTTACCAATGAGCTACATCTGAGCCCTTTTTTATTTTTTTATTTTGGGACAGGGTCTCACCAAGTTGCTCAGGGCCTCACTAATTTGCTGAGGCTGGTCTTGAACATGTGATTCTCCTGCCGCCACCTCCAGAGTTTCTGGGATTATAAGCATGTGTCACTATGTATGCCTGGTCTTGTTCCATTTTCTCACTACCCTCCTGTTGTGGATTGGATATGAGGTATCCCCCAAAAGCTCCTGTGTGAGACAGTGCAGGAATTTTCAGAGGTGAAATAATTAGTTTATGAGAGCTGTAAACTAATCAATGGATTAATCCATTTGATGAGTTAATAATGTGAATGAATTAATGGGTGGTAACTGTAGGCAGGTATGGCACTGCTGGAAGAAGTCAGTCACTGGGGGTACACATTTGGAGATTATATTTTCTTTAGCTCTTTGGACTTAAGCTCTCTCTGCTTTCGGGCCATCATAAATAGAACAGCTTTCTTCTGTCATGACTTTCTGCCTTGATGGTTTGCCCCACCCTGAGCCCAGAGCTGTGGAGTTGGCCAACCATGAAATAAACCTCTGAAACTGAGAGATAAAATAAAATATTTCTTTTTCTATGTTGTTCTTGTCAGGTGTTTTGGTAATAGTGATGAAACATTGACCAACACATCTCCAAATTTGACCTAAGTATTCTACCAAAAAATATTTTCCAGTCATCCCATCCCATCTCTTTAATTTCCTCTTCTTTATGTCATCTCAGCATGCTTGCTACCAAAAAGTTAGCAAGCTACTTTATAAATATTCTTGTCCTTTTTGGAAGATGTTCTTATTTGGACTGTGTGATAGTCAGGTTTTTGGGGGTTTTTTAGCTGGTTTTTTTTTAAAAATATTTTTTATTGCTGAAAAATACTTGAGAAAAACAACTTAGAGGAAAGATTTATTTTGGCTCATGGATTCAGAGGTTTCAGTGCATGGCCAGCTGGATCCAAGGCAGAAACATTATGGCAGAATAGCATGATGGAGGAAGGCTGCTCAACTCATGGCAGCCAGGAATGAGGGTGTGTGGGAAGGGACAGGATAAACCCTTCTAGGGCACATCCCCAGTGACCTACTCTCTCCAAGCAGATCCTACCTCCTCTAGTTTCCACTGCCTGTCAGTACTCCATTCAGTTTTCAATGAATTAATCCGCTGATGAGGTCCAAACCCTCATGATCCAATCACTTCACAAAAGCCCCACCTCTGAACATTGCTGCATCGGGGGACCAAATATTGAACACTCAAGTCTTTGGGGAACATTTTATATCCGAACTATAACAGACTAAAAACTGTCCTAGGCTGAGATTGTAGCTCAGGGGTAGGGCACTTGCCTAGCATGTGTGAAGCACTGGGTTCGATCCTTAGCACCACATATAAATTAAATAAATAAAATAAAGGTATTGTTGGCTGAGTGGTAGAGTGGCTCAGTGGTAGAGTGCTTGCCTAGCATGCATGAGGCACTGGGTTCAATTCTCAGCACCACATATGAATAAATGGAAAAAATAAAGGTCCATCAACAACTAAAAAAATATTTTAAAAAATAAAATGAAATAAAAGTATTGTGTCCATTAAAAAGAAAGAAAGAAAGAAACTGTCCTCTATTCTATACCATTGGTCTTCATGTCTTTTTTGGTGCCAATACCATGATGTTTTTGTTCCTATAGCTCTGTAATATAATTTAAGTTCTGGTATTATTCCTCCTGCTTAGCTTTTCTAACTAATAATTGCTTTGGCTATTCTGGGTCTCTTATTTTTCCAAATGAATTTCATGATTGCTTTTCCTATTTCTGTGAAGAATGTCATTGGAATTTTAACAGGAATTGCATTAAATATGTATAGCATTTTTGGTAGTATGGCCATTTTGATAATATTAATTCTGTCTATCCAAGAACATGGGAGGTCTTTCCATCTTCTAAGGTATTACTTATTTTAGAATCACAGAGTTTTTTAAATGAAAGATTTTTTTCATTTTAAATGATTTAAGATATAATCCTTCACTTTACCAGGCAATATGAGTGTCAGATACAATTTAGTAACAATCAGTTTTCCAAAACAGAATTTCAGTTGACTTTTTTGTAGGATTAAAGTTACTTTAAAATATATATGGAGGGGGGCTGGGATTGTGGCTCAGTGGTAGAGTGCTTGCCTAGCATGCGTGAGGTGCTGGGTTCAATCCTCAGCACTACGTAAAAATAAGTAAATAAATAAATAAAATAAAGATATTGTGTCCATCTACAACTAAAAAAATACTTATATATATATATATATATATATATATGGAGGAATATAGCCAGATTCAACTAAGTATACCTTTAAAAAGAAGCACATGCCATGCCACATATTAAGACAAAAAATAAATCCATAATATTAAAAATAATATTGGATTGGCACAAAAACAAAATGATGAATGGAACAGAATAGAGAACTCAAAGACAGACCTGTGAATTTATGTGAATTTAGTGTTTGGAAAGAACATGAGGAAACTTTCCAATGGCTGTTCTATATCTTGATGGGAGTATGAATAGCACAGGTGTATGTACTTATAGCAACTCCTAAATGATGCTTTTAAGTTTTATACATTGCATTATATGCAAATTTTATCTGAAAAGAAATAAAGGAATTATACATTTTTTAAATGAGCAATATAGCACTACAAATCAATTGTCAGAGGAAAAAGAACAATCAACTAGAAAATTTTGTACCACTAATCTGGATATGAAATATCAACATAACAGTTACTATTTGACTTTCTTAAATAATTGCAATTTTGGGGGAATATCATTTTCAAGATCAATTTGCTTTTTAGCAGTCACTTAACAAAATTCAACCCACCTCTCTACTGCAAGAAATGTTTGTAAGAATGACCAATGACAGGCAAATAACTTTGATTTTAATTTTCAAATGTATGGAAAATCAATTTCAAGGTATACAATTGTCTATTAAAAGGAAAAGAAAATAACAGGGAATATTTTCAAATGAAAATATAAAAAGCACAAAGTAGAAAAGAGACACAAGGTGTAAAAATTCTGGGGGTGGAGAGAAGGCGTGTAAAATGAAGACGAAATCACCTAAAATAGAAGCTAAAGGAAGCCATAAAATAAAATGATTCTCAGCAAAGCAGAAGAATGCAATAATTACCTTTAGAGAATTGAAGCTTGAAGGAAATAATGTAAACATTCAAGATGAAAAGGCAGGAGGAGGAAGGAATTCTAAATTCAGATACTTTATCTTTAAATCTGAGCTGAACAATTATAACATTTTAAAAAAATCTTATTACATTTTAGATGACTAATAATAATACTACTCTTGATTTATTGAACTTCTTTGTGCCAGCAAATTCAAAGTGCTCTGAAAATCTCTTGTGACAGATATTATTTCCTTTCAACAGATGGAGAAATTGAGGCATGTAGAGATTAAGAAAAAAACAACTTGTTATTTAAATAAGACCAGTGTAGATATGGCAAAATTTCAGCAGCAATCAGCAAATTAGGAGATAAAGTTTAACCTTAATATTTTAAGTTTATTGATCTTCCCTTACTCCTGAGTCATTAGTGATATCAACTAGTGTTTTAGAAGCAATGACTTCCGGGCTGGGGTTGAGCTCATGCCTCACATGTGTGAGGCACTGGGTTTGATCCTCAGCACCACATAGAAATAAATAAAGATATTGTGTCCATCTATAACTAAAAATAAAAAAATAAAAAAAAATAAAAGCAATGACTTCCAAAAATAAACCTCATGTATATCTTATACCCTTTTTAATCTCAACACATCTTATTTGATGTCTAAGCACTTATAAAAAGAGAGTGGTTGCCAATTAAACACAAGCATGATTATGTTTAAACATATGCCTAAACTGACACATGGGAATAATCTACTGATTTTCTAAGTGTTGATGGAATGTAATATTCATATATTTTAAAGTGAAGCCTCCAACCAGTTTTTCAATCACATACTGAATACAAATAGATGATCCTTTATTGATTACAAAGACTACTAATGCATAGTTACCCACCTGGATCTCAAATCAACAGTAAATAGTGTCATTTAAAACTGCCTTCCTAAAGGGGACAAAAGGAAGTGGGGAGAGAAGAGAAGGCAAGAGAGGGCAGAGGAGAAGGTGGACATAATCATGCTATATACATGTATGTAAAAGTAGTCTTAATTTGTACAATTAATATGTTAGTAATTAAAAACAATAATGTAAAATTTAAAAAGAAATAAAACTGCTCTCCCAACTACATTGAACTGATATTTTATATAAAAATTGTACATTTGGGCTGAATTACCTAACCAAAACAGATTAAGGTGATATGAATAGCCAGTCACTTTCCCATTTGTTATCTTTTGCTTTTCAGACCTTTCATGTTCTCAAATTACCTGTAGTTTCCCAATTATAGCCACCTTTTCTTCATTAAAATTTTCACTTGGATAGAATTATATTCTGAAATTATAGGAGGAGGCTAGTATTCTTGACAAAGTCCACAGAAGTCCTTGCCTATATCACCCCACTGTGAATTGGTCCAAATAACACTTAATTACACCTTAAGACACTGTGCAAGAAGGCTGCCCCCAAACAGTAGTCCTACCATCCTAACTGCCATAGCATGCTATCCTGGCCTGCATCAGTCATCTTGCAAGCAAGGTACTAGCTTATTGTTTTAGACATACTATATTTAGTACCATTTCTATATCAAAAATTCATCAGGGTCCTCCTTCCTCACCTTTCTTCTGAGTAAGTACAAACTTGGAGTATATCATTAAAAATTCTCCAAAGTCTGAATTTGATATGAATTTCCAGTACTATTATGTGCCAGTCACATTGTGCTATTTTGCTGTTTCTTAAATACATTTTTTTTCCTTTTTCCCTTTGCTTTCAAGGCTGTTTGCCAATAATGGCTCCTAGTCCTTTAAATGTTGCACTTTCAGTGTAGCATCCCTGCATTACCCCATTCATTTCCCCACCTTTACCATGTCCTCTGCTCCAGGGTGTGTGCGTGCTTCCCTCTCTCTCTCTCTTTCTCTCTTTCAGTAATGTAGAAACACTGTACTACTTTTGCTAAACACATCATGCACTATTCTCTCTATGGCTATTTGTGTGTGAGACTGAGTTTCTCGTCCTGGACTGAGCTTCGTGAGGGCAAATTCTCTATCTTATACAGGCACTGGTATTTCAGTAAGTGCTCAATACATAATTGTTAAATGAATGGATAGAGAAGAAAAACAATTACAGGTATTATATAAGATTGTGAAATAAGTAAAATAAATAACATTAAAAGCTGCACAACTTATTTACATGAACTTATAGCTCAGACTAGGTACTGCAATAATTATTGACTTTTCCAAACAGAAGAAAACAGCTTATTGGAGGATTTACTCAAACTGAATTTTGAATGACAAATAGTTATAAGCTCACATACATACATGTACACACACATACACACACACACACACACTGTTCGTGACCCTTTCTATGCTACTTTGTCTAAGTTGGCTAGTCAGAAAGAGACATAAGAATTTTGTAAGAACTCAATATTTTGCATGATTTGAATTTGTAGCCATGTTGATACTATTTTATTTTTAACATCCTCATTTTTATCAGTGCATTATAGTTCTACATATTGATGAGATATGTTTTAATATATTCATACATGCACATAATATAACAATATAATTTGGCCAATATCACTTCCCAGTACTTCCCCTTCCCTCTCTGCTTCCCAATCCCTTGGTCCCTTTCTTCTACTGATCTTCCTTTGATTTTTAGGAGATCTACCCCAATCTTTGTTTTCTGTTTTCCTCTCTAGTTTCTGCCTATGAGAGAAAACATAAGGCTCTTGACCTTCTGAGCTTGGCTTATTTCACTTAACATAATGATCTTAAGTCCCATCCATTTTCCTACAAATGACATAATTTTATTTTTCTTTATGGCTGAATAGAACTCCATTGTGCATATATACCTCATTTTCTTTACCCATTCATCTTCTGATGGACACCTATGCTGGTTTCATAACTTGGCTATTGTGGATTGTGATGCAATAAACATGGGTATGCATGTATCACTGTAGTAAGATGACTTTAATTCTTCAGGGAAAATATGGAGAAGCTGTATAGCTAGGCCATATGGTGGTTCCACATCTAGTCTTTTGAGGAGTCTCCATATATCTCCATGGCAGTTGTACTAATTTATAGTCACACCAACAGTATAAAAGTGTTCCTTTTTCTCCACATCTTCTCCAGCATTTATTATTATTTGTATTCTTGATGACTACCATTCTGACTAGTATGAGTTTTGATTTCCATTTCCCTAATTATTAATGGTGTTGAACACTTCTTCATGTATTTGTTGGCCATTGGCACTTTTTCTCTCGAGAAGCATCTGTTTAGTTTATTTGCCCATTTATTAATTGGGTTATTTGATTTTTTCGTATAAAGCTTTTTGAGCTCTTTACGTATTCTAGATATTAATCTTCTGTCACAAGAGTAGCTAGCAAAGAGTTTCTCCCATTCCGTGGGTTCTCTCTTCACATTCCTTTTTGTTTCCTTTGCTTTGCAGAAACTTTTTAATTTGATGCTGCCCCATATATTAACTCTTGGAATTATTTCCTGAGCTTTAGGGGTCCTATTGAGAAAGTTGTTGTCTATGTCTAAAAGCTGGAGCATTGACCCTACATTTTCTTCTAGGAGTTGCATAGTTTCTAGTCTAATTCCTAGGTCTTTCATCCAATTTGAGTTGATTTTTATTCAAGGTGAGAGATAAAAATCTGGCTTCATTCTTCTACATATGGATAACAAGTTGTCCTAGCACCATTTACTAAAAAGTCTGTCTTTTCTCCAATGTATGTTTTGGGCACCTTTGTCAAGGTACAGATGACTATGGTTTGTTTCTGAGACACTACTTTTGATCTACCCTTGTCCTAAGCAACATGCTGACTTATTGAGTAGGGGGTTCTGTTTTGTTATCAATGTTACTTATATTCTAGAATATAAATATATTAAAGACAAGAATATTTATCTATTTTACTCACTGATGTGCCTAAATAATCCAAGTGCCTAAAATGATGCCAGACAAGGATTAAGCATTTGATCAATATTTCTTGAATAAACAAATAAACACTTCAAAAGCAGTTTTTCTAAAACATGTTCTGGCTTTTTACATGTTCTTTAGATTTTTATATGAGCCCCCCATGTTTTATCTGTAGTTCTTTCCATTTGAGAAATCTAGTCCAATTTATTTTATTAGATAGACCTGCTAATGTCTCTAAACAGATATTAAGAAAAATATGAAACTACCCATACTGAACACAAGCTTTGAATATTGGAATACCCAGTTACAAAAATAGCAATTGCACTTTTTGAAAATATTACATGGTTTTAGGTTGTCAGTGATATATATTGTCTATATATATGTTGACCTTGCAAAAGGATTTAAATAAAGTTCATCTGCTGATTTAGACTTCTTTGTCTACTGCCCAGGTTCAACAGGGACTGAGAAAGATATGAAGACTGAAGAGTCCATTAGGTAATGACTGGTAATGCCAACCATGATGGTATCACTTTTGATTCACCCCTCACAGCTCTTAGATAAAACAGCCCTGTAATCATAGGCTTAGTCTTAAACACAGCACATACAGCCATGACCAGAAAAAATAAACCAGAAGCTGGGGCTGAGGTGGGGGTTAGTCCATCCTGCAGTTCTCAAGGAAACTTTTTAAAATCAAAAACTACAAAGGTCAAATATCAGCCAACACCAGAGAAAACCCACAGCAATTCAGAAAGCAAAGATGAAAACTATAATCAAATTCTGCTACCTGAGTGGCACATTGCCTAATGCACTGATAACAAAACAGAACCCCCTAATCAAGAAGTCAGCATGTTGTTAGGACAAGGGTAGATCAAATGTAATGTCAACATGGTTGCAAAGTCAAACCAGCAAAATATTGAGTTCTAACAACATTCTTCTGTTTCTTTCTGATTAGCAGGCTTATGTGAAGTAGCACAGGAAGTTTCACAAATAGTGCATGCCTATGCACGCATTTGTCATTTAAAATTCAACTCAGATAAACCCTTCAGTAAACCTTCACTGATCGCCACCCCTACCTAAGTGCTTCGCAATCATGTAATACCCCAAATCCATGAATGATTAAGTCTGTTTATGTTGTAGTCTCTTCCTTTGGACTGTAGGCTCTCTGAAGGCAAGAGAATGTCCTACTCATCCCTGGATACTGTAGTACCAGCCATCTAGTGGATGATTCATAAGTTATAGAGGGAATAACATAAGCTTTTGAGCCAGACAACACTGAGTTGAAATCCTGGCTCCATGTGTAGAAGCCTGTGGCTTGGTGCTATGTCGAGTATGCAGGAAATTCACCACTCTGCCTTCTGCTGCTTCCTGTGGGTTATCTGGGGTCTGACTGCTATAGCCCATGAGTCCCTCTCACACATCCCTGTGCTCATCTCATATCCAGATCCAGGCTTTCACTGTTTGGAATTGGAGTTGGCACAGCCTCTATTTTTATTAGCCTGCCTGATCTAGAAAATAGCCTAATTTTTTCTGGGCCTCAGTGTCCTCATTTCTTAAATGAGAAAAATAATATCTACACCTTGGTGGTCATCAAGAAGAGGAAATGAGACAATGTATATAAAGTCTGTACCACCAGTGATGGGTGAATATATGATAGATGTTATTTAATCATGCCTACTAATACTACCACTATCTGCACATATTATATGGATCAATCTTTAGATTGCTATCTAAATACATAGCTAGAAATACAACACGCACCACTTTTTGCAGACACATCAAAAAAAAAGGTCTACGGTGTGGGCTGGGGTTGTGGCTCGGTGGTAGAGTGATTGCCTGGCACGTGTGAGGCACTGGATTTGATTCTCAGTACTATATAAAAATAAATAAATAAAATAAAGGTATTATGTCTATCTATAACTGAAAATATTTTTTAAAAGTCTACAATGTTATCTTGAAAAATGAAGACAATCAGGACTTTACTAGATGCTGAAAAGCAAGCAAGCAAGCAAACAAGCAAGCATTCCTTCCTGAATCCGTACTTGCCAGATCTTATAGCTTCACTAATTATCATTTTATGAATAAAAATGGGCAACTAATTTAGCTGCTATATTTTTCTTCTGTTTAGAAAACAAGTGTAATTATTCTGAGGAACTGAGATACCTTATTTGTCAAATCAAGACTTTTAAGAAAATTACTATGTATTCATACATGAGTTCTCTTATTGCTCATGTTAAAATTCCAAGTGCCTAAGGAATGATGTACTAAAATAAGACTTTTTCCTCTTAAAAATATATTTAGAATCCAAAGAAAATTATTACATTAAGGACAACTTTCCTCTGAACATCTTAATAAAAAAAATTGTGAAATGTCAGTTTCCCATTCACTGATTTTTTAGAAATGTGTGCTAAATTTAAACATTTAGTAGTCATCACTAAATGATGATTTTAAAAAATTATTTCACTGGTAGTACCAAGCTGTGTCATGATGCCAGTTACTTCCTCCTGTCATGGTGCTCCTGGGGTCCTGCTCTGGGAATCCATCAGACATCCTTCAGGTGCTCTTGGTCTTGGGGCACTTGAGCAGCTCTGAGCCTCTCTACTGACTCAAAAGCTCACAATCTTATCAACCTTAACCAAGACCACAGGAGGAAGATGTAAAGGACACAAGGCACATTATTCCTTCTGTTCCCTTGTAAAGTTATCTTCTGGGGAATATAGTTAAAGGGCATTGGGTCACCCTTACCCCACTTTCTCCCAGAATTTCTGAAAGGAAATGCCTAGAATGATGGAAACTGAGGGAACTCTAGCTGGAAGCAGGAAACAAAGCCTTTAGGTGGACAGCTTTCTCTCATAGAAGCCTATAATATCCTACCAAGCCCTTAAATGTCCATCATCTTAGGGATATGAAATATCAACCCCAATTTTTTTTTCCACCTCTCATTTATTTTAACTTCCCAATTAAAGATAAAAGTATTTAAAAGTCATCAGGACTATTTTAGGGTAAAAATATACAAATAAACTTAGGTTAAATTTTGAGTAGATATTCAGTTGACTTGCAAGATGGCTACGAAGAGTGGAACAGAGACTGAGTAAAGTAGACACTGGAAGAAAATTTGGAGGCAGAGAAATCAGAGGTCAATTTGCCTAATTTGAAAAGACATATTTATCTACAGCTCTAATTGAAACTCTCTTTGGGTAGAGATTTAGCACCTATTTGGGTAGAAATTTAGCATAAAACCTGGGATGCTTTCCTATTTTCCTTTTGGTTTTATCTGTCCATAAATAAACACACATACGTTTGAAATGTGAAAAAAAAAAAAAGGCTTAAATTCTGTAGCAGCTTTTGTAAAAATAATGGAAACTTTTGTAAACACAGTTTTAAACACCCTGTTTGCCAAGTCAAATGATGTGCCAATTATGTGAAAGCAGCTGCAGGTTCTGTGCTTGTCAAGACTTGTGGAACCTGGACTGTTCTGACAGTCACCAGAGATTTTTAAAATATAAGAATAATTACAATTCTATCAGCCATTTCTTAAAATTACATTTAGGCCTCTGCACTAGAACCTTACCCCAAATGTGAACAGCTTTGGATCCCAGATCACTCTCACTGTGACAGCCCCTGACTATGGGTGTTGTATGCTAATTTCCTTTTTGACCTCTGACACTCCTGCTTTTGTGAATTTAAAGCCCACACCCTTGTTTCTCTACCTTTTTCTGTGTCAGAGTATGCTGGTAAAAGTATTGGCCAAGAGAAGGATTTTCTCACAGCAGAGTTATTGTGTATAACTCTTTTCAGATGCATTCAGTTGCTTGCCAAAAACCAAAACAAAACAAGACAGAAAACTGAAAAAGGTTTACTTATTTCTTAGATAACTCTAAAAATGTAAACATACTTTTAGGAAAAGACAGCAAGACTGACCGCTGTACTGAAGAGAGGAAGAATGATTGCTTTTGAAATTTAGTGTGTGTGTGTGTCGGGGGCGGGGGGGTCTTCACATAAAGGAATGAATGAAATCATCAAAGCAATATAATCATTTGTTGAAAAAATATTCAAAAGAATAGTTATGTTATATTAATTACTGGTTCAGTCTTGGAACTCAATAGTATATAGTAAGACAAAATCCACTGTTTTATTTGACTTTGTCATTTACTTATTGAAAACAAAATAAACAGAACAACAACATTAGCAAAAGCAAACAAAACCCTTAAATCAATGGCTGATAGGACAGAAAGATGGGAGCCACCTGCCTCAAGTCAGGCAGTAAGTAGGTACATTGGTGGTAGAGAATTTTAATACAGTAACAACACCCACAAAAAGTTGGTCTGGCCAGGCTCGGTGGCACATGCTTGTAATCCCAGCAGCTTGGGTGGCTGAGGCAGGAGGATCTCGAATTCAAAACCAGCCTCAGCAATGGTGAGGCACTAAGCAATTCAGGGAGCAATTCTAATTTAAAATATACATACATACATATGTGTGTGTGTGTGTGGGTGTGTGTGTGTGTGTATAAAAGTTGGTCTGTATTTTACTATCATTATACACTCTTAATTCTAAACAATATAGGAAATAAAATGTTACTCCGTAAAAATTCCTTTTTCGTCTAAATTCCAAATAATGCTGCTGTGGTGACAGCTGAATTTTAATAATATAAATACAAGCTTAAAATTAGCACATTTTTGTTAGTTATTCTTTAATAAACATGTTACATCATATGGAAATCATCTCAGAGAACTTAATATATGCCATCCCAGGCAAATAGAAACTTAGCTGTATGAGATCATTCATTACTATGTTCCAGAGTAAAGTTGTAACCATCTTCAAATTGTTCCAGCTGGCTTCAAGGGCACTTGGTATCTCCAACTCCTGTCCTATGACATAGTGCTATGTTTAAATAGTAAATTCAAAATAACCAATGATAGCACAGCAAGATAAACAGAAAGAAACAGAACTTGACTTATCCTTCAATCTCATTTTCTAGATGTACTTGGAATTTTCATTATGTTTGACTATTTAAAATTGAAAGTTCTTTTCTTTTTCCAAAAAACACAACTAACTAAAAATTATTAATTACATTTTGTCCTTATCTGGTGTTGAAATATATTTTTTTTATCTATAACTTTTTTGTTTTTGTTTTGGTACCTGGGATTGAATTCAGGGTTACTCAACCACTGAGCCACATCCCCAGCCCTATTTTTGTGGTTTTTATTTAGAGGCAGGGTCTCACTGAGTTGCTTAGCACCTCGCCATTGCTGAGGCTGTCTTTGAATTCACGATTCTCCTGTCTCAGTCTCCCAAAGTGCTGAGATTACAGGCATGGGCCGCCACGTCCAGCTTATCTATAGTTTTTATTGACATGGTTATATATGCTAAGCTCAATAAAAATTTCAATATAAATATCCTCCTAAGACATCATCATTAACTATCATTATTAGTCTTACTCTATGATTATTGATGAAAATAATTTTGTTGTACAGAATGGCAGCTGTTAAAATGATCTGCTCCAGATGTTAAATGTGCTTGGTATGTCACTGAATTCCATAGGAGGTTTATATGCATTTTAACGATGTCATTAGTTTCTACTTTTTATATAGTAAGAAAATGCACAGTTCAGATGACTGGTGGAATTGCTGATCTCTTCAAGTTGCCATCAGCTCAGAAATACCTAAGATTAAGAATGCCTACAACTTGAGGGTGATGCTTACCTTTGTGGGATTTAAACATTGCTCACTTTGAAACAGAAAGAACTAAGTTGAACAACCGTAAGAAATATTTGTGTTTTATTTTTGAGATTCCAGTTGTTTGATTTGCTTTGCTACTTTTTCTTTCTTTTTTTCTTTTTCCTTTCTCACACCTCATTCATGTAGATTCCTGTTCCTTGTACATTAGCAGAAAGTTAGGAGGGATCTGAATCTACAGAGATGCCAAAATCAGATTCCTCTGAGTATTTTAGTTTTTGAGCTGATGATCTGCTTCTTTCCAAAAAGTATCAGCAATGAAATTCCTCTATGTTCATTTTGTATTTGAGCAGCTGGAGAATCAGCTGGCAAGATAGTTAGCTGTGAAGACATAAAAATGTCTCACCATTGAGAAATATTTAGTATGCAAGCTTTTCTCTTTTATCAACTGTGAGGATAGGTGACAGGGTATGGTAATGCCCAAACCACATTGTTTGGGTAAGCAGCATGTAGGTAACTTAGTTGTGTGAATTCAGGCCTTCTCTTTAGCACATTGCACAGCACTTACAATGTAAAAGTTTTATTATTTTTTTTTCCCATTCAATTTTAAGTGCACTTCCATTTATTTCCCTACATAACATGTCAAATTTCATGCAAACTAAACTATAAATTTCCTAAGGATTAGACACAGGGTGGAACTATAGATTTGATCTTACATTGTAATGTTGATACATGCAAATCCTTCCTTGTTTCAGGCTTCTATATATAGCACTACTCAAATTCAAAACTATTAAATTGTTAAGGTGAATTCTCTTCTTCTTAATTTGGAATTCTTAATATGAATTTTATTTTAACCATTAAAAGTTTAATACTGAAGGTAGAGATATGGTGATAATAATTATTATAAAATTTTAAATGACTTTAGAGCTTAAGTAAAAGAAGATAATTAATATTTGAAATGTATTAGCACAAGGAGCATTCATGAGTTCCTTTGCTAGAGCCATTAACTATTTCAGCTTGTCTTGACAAAAATTACTAAATATTTGTATCTGTTTCTTATCTGGAAAATAAAGGTGCATACCTAAAATAAAGGCTTTCTTTGATTTTGATTTTCTTTTGTGAACAACTGATCAAGACACATTTATTTAAAAACACACAACTATGGACAAACTCTGTTGTGAATATATATATATTAATATAATCACACATACACATATGTAATTCCCCTGAGCCTCCTTATAAAACTTTGCAAATGAATAACCATATGACTTAAAATTTAAGTGAAAAAATGGTATCATGATATAGTATATATATATATGTCTCACCTAATAAAATATTTCAACCAGTTTATACATATTAGGAGATCTTGAGAATATTTAATATATATATTTAAGTGTTAAGGGTAACTTTAAGTGTTAAGATAAAAAATGACTAAGGTTGTATAATCTCTTTCTTTTTTTGCAAAGGTTAAAGTTAATTTCTTTGTAAGGTACATATAACAAACTTTGGTTTAAATCATGTTAGTGTGAATAAAAAATACAGTATTTATTTTTAAACTATAAGGCATTTCTGAAAAGATGATAAGCAGGTCCAAAATTGTACATATTTTAAAACTATACTTTGATTTTAGTCAATTGTCTCATCACTAACATACATTAATTTATTTGAATTAAATGTACTGAATATCAAATATTTTAAAATATTAAATACTAGACCTTTGGAAAATTGTCAAAATGAAATGGTAATTGATGTATTTCAGTTATATTTTGAAGGCAATGAACACAAACATATACTATTTGGCAAACAAACTAATATGCTAAGCATAATATTTGCAATAAAAAACAGTAATATTTTACTAATCATATTAAATTTTATACAAAACCTTTCAATCTGAAAAGAATAGCAACACCTGCTTGCATTTGCCAGTATAAGGAATGAAGCTCAAAGGTCATGGGTAAGAAAGTTCGGACTATGTGTATCACACAAACTTTTGAATTTGCTAAGTATTCTTCAAGACTTTAGCCAAAGGAGCAACTTTTCTGTTATAGGTGGGCACGAGAAAAATTGGCAGAAAGCTGGTTTACAAAGGAGAGGATAAGGAAAGGAGAGGAGTGCAGGGGAATAAAAAGGGAGGGCATCAACACTCTGCTCTGATGGACTGAGTCAGTGCAACTCGCTGCCATGGAATGAGTGCAAGTTTTAGGTCATCTACAAGGACAGGTTTCACTCTTCCTAGAGTATTAATAAATGAATGATGGAAACTGCATAGGAAATGTTCCTTTGAAAGATCCAATACTGAATTGCAGAGTGTTTCTGGCTATCATTATCACTAACAATTTTGCACAAGCCTATTCCACTTTCGAGCCATCCCGTTAGGAATCTGAGATTGAGTTAATGGTACTTTGTATTGAATTTTCAGTAAGTGAGGAACAAAATTTAGGATAGGAAAAAAAAAGAATGCAAATTCTATATAGACATCAGTGGTAACTGTTAGTGTTTTGTCCTTAGCCTCATAGCCTCAACTAAATGTCAGATAGACATTTGATATTTTTCTCCTAAACAGTGTTGACTGATTAGTTGGAAAGGAAGGAGTATGAAAAATCCAAACCATTCCCAGGCCTAAGAGATAATATGCATACATTATGTATGTCCAGAGACCCAGACTATTTACTTGTCCAACAAAGTTTTCTCATACCTGTTACCCTAGATGGCATTCCTATTACTATGGTAGATACACTATGTGAACTATGATTTTGCTCTTGAGGGGCTAATAGTATATTTGAGGAGATAAAACATGTACATGTATGCTCTAAACAGAGGACATTATAAAATAGAGAACACATTTGTGGGACTGAGTGCTTAAAGCATTCAGAGAAGGGTGTGATTTCTTCCTGCAGAAATTATAAAAATAAATTTCAAGCTGGGCGCGGTGGCGCACTCCTGTAATCCTAGCACTTTGGGAGGCTGAGACAGGAGAATCGCGAATTCAAAGCCAGCCTCAGCAACGGCAAGGCGCTAAGCAACTTAGTGAGACCTTATCTCTAAATAAAATATAAAATAGGGCTGGGCATGTGGCTCAGGGGTTGAGTACCCCTGAGTTCAATCCCTGGTATGAAAAATAAATAAATAAATAGATTAATTAATCAATTAATTTCAAG
The DNA here is from genome assembly GCA_004024805.1 of Geosciurus inauris. Classification (NCBI taxonomy): domain Eukaryota; kingdom Metazoa; phylum Chordata; class Mammalia; order Rodentia; family Sciuridae; genus Geosciurus; species Geosciurus inauris. The sequence continues at coordinate 153,479 of PVHX01000561.1, read as the reverse complement.
AAAGGCAGCATGTGAGACGAAGTTAAAGAGTATTTAGCTAAATATACGCAAAAATGACAAGGATTTTAGTGAAATAGCCAAATAAAATCAAACATAATGAAAATACATTATGGGGCTGAGGTTGTGGCTCAGTGGCAGAGCACTTGCCTCCCACATGTGAGGCACTGGGTTCGATCCTCAGCACCACATAAAAAAACAATAAGTAAACAAAATAAAGACACTGTGTTATGTATAACTAAAAAATATTTTTTAAAAAATAAAGAAAATACATTATGAACAAATTATGCTGGTTACATCTGTTTTCACAAGGAAAGACTAATATAAAACTGGGGCTTTGATTCTGTTCCCCTAAAATGAGCATTAAAATGAGCTGGCGTCCTTTTATATAGTAATTATTAGAACACTTCCCAAACTTTGTAATATGAATGACATTTGGAAGCCATAATTCTGAAAACCGTACTCACAGAATGCAATTGTAACTGTAAGGCATAAAGGGTGATTGCTCATTTTATCTTATTAGAAGCTTCCCTGGCCTCCATAGCAGCGCTCATCTGGCCCCCACTTCACGCTAGAGTCATGCAGATTGGAGTTGACTCTCAATTATACCAAGTCCTTCTCCAAAGATGACAGTCCAAATACAGTAGAGATAAAATACATCAAGGTTTAAAATAGGCCCGTTCAGCCCCAGTGCCGCTTCATCATGAAATGATATAATTCACTGATGCCTCTGCCTAGCCTAACATATGTTCTATTCACAGCCCGTGTCACTCTTCATTTGTAATTATTTCCCTTTTTTTCCCTTACCCCATCTTGTAATACTTTGCTTGGTTGAAGACAAATACTGAGAGGCAAAGAGTATTATCGTATGATGACCTGTTCCAGGGTGTTAAACCCCTGTCAAGGTTTGATTTTAACATGGGGTATCGATGACAGTACATCAATTCAGGCATCATGTCCTGAATTAGACTATATTAATTATCACTTGAGTGCAATATGCATGAAAATGCTGTTTCATTGACTAAAAGGATCTGACTGAATAAAAATCCATTTCTCATCTGGTTGCTTATGGATAAAGACATTTTTTTCTCTTTGCCTTGGATTGTTCTTTATTAAATATGATTTTTATATGATTGTATGAATAAATTGTCTTACCCAACAACAGAACTGGATAGTTTTAAACAAAGAAAATTTAATGGGTTGTCTACTCTTGGCATGTCTCTAATAACGTATTTACAGTTAATAGTTTAGGCAGATTATTTATAACAATACTGCCAAAAAAACAAAGTCCTTATTTTCAGCTTTCATGTGAAAAAGATATTTTCAAATTGTTGCCTCCTTCATTTAAAGGAAATGAAAGTTATAGCTTACAATTATTTACAGATGATGGAACAGCAACAAGCTCTGTCAGGTAACAAATACATTTTAAAAGTAAGGCTAATATTATTTTTACTTTTCTTTAAAAAGAAGACATTCACATGAAGCATTTCAATGCTAGACAAAGTTAAAATTACTCATAAGCTCAACTAACACACAACTTTATATATATATGACTTGTTAGGGAGGCATTAGATAACATAAAAGAAGAAAAATGATGAAGGCCTTTTACTACACAAAATCTATGTGTGCTTACAATTTCTACTAAGTTTTAACATAAATATTATTTTGGGCTTAAAATAGGAATCTAAAAATTTTCTCAAATTATATCTTAAATTTTTTTCAACTAACATAAGATCCTAAATCTAAACATGAAATTAAGAACTCTAAACCCAGATTTCACTAAAAGTGAAAAAAGAAAGCCAAGATACATTATTATGTTTAATCAATAAATAAATCTATACATTAGTGATATTTTTCATCTGTAATGAAAAGGAAACGAACCAACCACTCTCTTTTAAAAAACAGACAAATAGATCAAAATGTTTCTAACTCTAAATCTGTTTATTAGTAAATAAGCCTCTTGAATTTCCTCTGAAATGGCTATTTCAGTAAAAATTCCACAGAAAGATCAAGTTCATATTTTGGAGGGGGAATTTTAAAAACTGGAATATGTATTTCTTTCATTATAAAGAAGAGTTGAGATACTTTAAAGAGGATGTTCATATTCAAGTTGGCAAGCTAAAGGAGTCAAACACGTCCCCAGTTGTCCTTTCTACTGAGTCTCACAATTCTAATGTTGTTAATCAAAGCATTACGCAGGTCTTAGAGGAAGGAGGGAAAGCTATGGCAACTGGTCCATGCTGAGGCTCCCTGGCACCCCCACCCAACTTGTCCCTAATAAAATGGGACAAGAATTCCCAAGATATGCTGAGTTACTCAGTCACTACTGTGAGGCCTGGCCACAGAGATTGATTATATAGGTTGTAGCCTAATATTATCATGATTTTAGAAAGCAATTGATATCTCACCATATTCTTTAAATAATAATCACTGACTACTGCACTCAAAATTAGATCATGCTCCGAAAACAGGGCCCAGATGATGTTATGAAGCAAAAACAAGTCAGTTTTCTGAAATACAAATAATAACGCCTGCCTCCCTGAAGCCTGAGTGTGTAGTAGGAACTGTTATTAAGTCAGGTGTTCTAATGGAGATAAGACATTCTCTAAGTACAGGGTGGAGTTGTTCCTCCTAGCTTGGTAAGAGAGGCAATGATATGGGACATGTGGTCCTTATTAACTATAGAAAAGGCAACAGGAAGATGCTCACTTGGTCAACAAAGATTTCTAATAAAAGTGTTTGTAGATCTGAAGACTTGCTGAATCTCATTTAACCATGTTGCTATTATTCCCTTTCACCACAGTTTTAGAGCTTCAATCTTTTTTAAAAAAATTTTTAAATTCTAGATGAACACAATAGTTTTATCTTATTTATTTATTTTTATGTGATGCTGAGGATCGAACCCAGTGCCTCACACATGCCAGGCAACCGCTCTACCACTGAGCTACAATCCCAGACCTAGAACTTCAATCTTTAAATGCTCTCCCTTTGTGCCCTCTCTTTGCTTTCTGGTTGGTCGGAATATGTCCAAAATGAGCCATCCCAGGATCTCTCTGACAACAGTAAACACATAGACAATTGGCTTTTGAGGAAGAAATGTTCAATTTGAAAATTTTGAGTATTAAATTAATTAATTAAAAATTTTAAAAATTTCATAAATGAAAATACTCTACCCACCTTTTGCCATCACATTCTAAGTTCACAATTCTACAATCACCACAAGACAAAGGATGGGCTATGAATTCTTACTGGCAGGAAAAATGAAATACATTTGATACTCTGCAATGGATAATGTAATTTCCCTATTCACAAAATCCAACCCCTCATGCACTAAGGAAAAGTGACTACATTGTCTATTCATACCCCATATTATGAACAAGTTTTATAAACATACCTTAAAATAAGGCTATCTTTAAGTAATATACCCTAATTTTTTATTTTTCCAATACAAAATCTGACTTACATTTATGGAAACAGAAACTATCCCAATTACTATTTTTCTAAGACCAAAATGTTCTGCTATCTGTTCTTAAGAATATAAAAGTGAAGTTTAAGTTTTCACATCACTTTTTTTTATGTTGTCACCAAAATTTTGTCTTTACTCATTTATTTTAATGAAATAATGACAGGTCTTTCTTTCCTGATTTGTGTACATAGGTCAAAAGGCTTAGAGTTAACTTGTAGAACAAATATCTCTCTCTCCCTCCTTCCCTCTCTCTCTGTCTCTCTCTCTCATTCATACACAACCCCTTTCTTTAGTGCTATAATAAGAAAAAAAAATCTCATTGCCTGCTAGTGAAATGGCCTATCATGTGACTATGATACCATCAGAATGCAGTTTCACAGCCACCACAATATAGGATTGACATATGACATTTATAAAATGTCAGAACCCCTCCCCCAATCTTTACAGCCTATTCCCCAGTAGACTTTCAGGATGTAAAATGAACTAAAGGCAACTGTGTGCTCATTAGCTGTGCCACTTCTGATACATTACGTCGATTGACAATGAACCACTGTGATATCAAAGTGCAGGTGTAAAAAATAATAAGGCAACTGCTTGTGTAACAAAATCTCACTAACTGAGAATGTGTAATAAATATGCAAGGAGGCAGGTTTTTATTCATTGAAAATGTGGCATGGTACATCAAACATAAAACCCAAGAAAGGGTTTTGACATGCCAAACTCAATTAAAATTTGTTTTCATGACTATCATCAGCAAGACTCAGAAACGTATTTGTGAATGTAAAAGGTGATTATGCGAGTACCAAATAGAAGGATCTGAAGGTATCAAGAGATGCAGATGGTGCCTGAAACAGCTAATGTCTAACTCTACAATCACTCTTAGTTTTTAATAAGTGATAGAGAACTTGTCATAATGGAAATTATATTTAAGTCTGTTTAGCTACCTCCTGACTATTGGGAGAATATTTACATTATCACCACTCTGTGAACCATCTTCCACCTCTCCAGTGAATTCAAAGAGCTTAATGATTTAAACAATTTCTAAGGGGAACAACTTAAAATAATAAAGCAAAATAGTGATAACAATTTGAATAATATATTTATAGTACCTATATGGCTACATGACTGGGTTTTACATATGCTGACTTATATTTAGAGATAAAAAGAATGTGAGATCCAATTTAAGAGCTTACTTTCTAGAAAATTAATTGCATCACTAATTCTTCATGATTAAAATGTATTTGCATTTTATTGCTTTTCAGAGTTGTCTATACTAATACCTTCAAGTATAACAAAAATGTATAACCATTATAAAAAATCTTGAACTCAGAAGATGATAAACACATTGGGAAATAATTTGTTTAGTATTTATATGCCTTCATCATTTAAAAATTGACAAAATTATTTAGTGCAAAAAACTGTCTAAGTAATTCAAGTATCATATGAAAAAGTTATGAAAGTAACATTCATAATTTTTGCCCATGGAGAAATATTTTATTAGAACTTTTAATGAATATATAATATTTTGCTTTCAGAGGATGCTAGAAATTCTGACTAGACATAGACAAATACACTATTAAATTCTATCATTGTACTTACTAAGGCCTCAGTTAAACTTAGTAAAGTTACTTAAATAAACTATTTTCTTTTCAATAGTTTTTAATGAATCATTTTGAGAAAATATAGGCATTAAAGGGATATTTTTGAAGACATCATTAACAATACTGATATCAATCAAGACTATTATAGCCATCAGTCCTTTCCATAATTTGTTCATATGATTAACTGACTTAACAGTAAGTGAAGAATGCACCATAGAGAAGCTGAACTGCAGCAAGAGTTTTCAAACTTCAGTATGCAACCAAATTATGTATATAGCTGATTACAAACAGAAATGCCTGGGCCCATTCCCAGGCATTCTGAATTAGGTACATCAAGGTGGGGCTTGGGTTTATGTATCTATATTTACTTCTGTACTTGCTACTCATTCCATCATGATGTTGAAAAAGAATTTAATAAACGTTACAGAAAATCAGCTAGATTTTCTTCAGACTTCCAGACTGTCTACATTCCCTTATTTACCACTTACAATCATAAGCCAGCTCTTCCTTCTTTTCATAAAAATGTAAGGTATGTGTGTGGGATGGTGAATTTTCAAAGTGAAGAGAATTATAAAAAATACTCAACTAAAACTATTGTATATTTCTAACCATATTATCTCTTCCCTGCACCCAATGGACTTCCATCATCTAGTTACTTGTCCTCTCACTTTGGTCTTGGCTCCCTATTATTTGTACCAACTAAGTAAGCCTCCTCACCCTCTATTACATGATGTTCTTTCAACTGTCATGGTTTTTATCTCAATGAAGTTGTTTACACAACCGCTGTGCCCAAATTCCACTGAATCCTCCTTTGTGTTGATTATAAGGCCCACAGTGTCCTGATACCAATCCATCTCTTTAGCCTTATTTTCTTCTATTTCAGCCAGTGTCTTCACGGTCTTCTAAAGTGCCATACTTCTTCAACTTTACCAGGGGTGAACTCAGAGGACACTTAACTACTGAGCCACATCCCAGTCCTTTTTTGTATTTTATTTAGAGACAGGGCCTCCCTGAATTGCCTAGAGCCTCACTAAGTTGCCGAGGCTGGCTATGAACTGTCAATCCTCCTGCCTCGGCCTCCAAAGCTGCTGGGATTAGAGGTGTGCACCACCATGCCTGGCACACTTCTTCAACTTTTTAATCTTTGTTCACATCATTTGCTCTATGCTAACAAACATCCCTGTAAATCTTCACCTGTCTGGATGGTGTTTCATTGTCCCAGTTTCAGATCAAGTTCCATTTCTTCCCAGATTAAATTATAACTGCTCCCACCCAAAAGAGAGAGTGTTGTCTTCTGGGAATGTAAAGAATCCTCTGCCATTTGGCACTTGCTATAGATTAGACTGTATTTTCATTATCTTAAAAGTTATTTTCTGCAGATTGTATATTAGCCTGTTTTCTGTTGCTATTACAAGATGCCTGATACTGGTTAACGTAAAAGGTTTATTTAGCATACAATTTGGGAGGTCAAAGAGTATGGTACCAATGTACCAATGTATGGTACCTCAGCTCTAGTGAGGACCCTTTGGATTATATCACATCATAGTAGTTAGTAATATGGTAGGAGTACATGTGAGAATGATCAAATGGTGAAGCCTGAAGCTGGACAGCAGGAAAGAGCCAGGCTTCCTGTCTTAAACAACTCTTGTGAGAACTACCTGGGGTTCCACAAGAACTAGGTTAATACCTTCCAAGGGCAGCGTTCCTAATGACCTAATTACCTAAGCTCCACATTTTAAAAGTTCTTGCCATCCTGAGTCCCAAGCTTCCAACACGAACTCATACTGTAACCAAACCACAGCAGACAGGAATACAGAAAGCAGATCCATTCCCCTACCCCATCAGTTTTAGTTCCTATAATGCTTTTTGGAAATCACACTTTTAGGAAATAGTTATCTATTGGTTTGTAGAATATCTTCTTTGGTAAGGTTCTAAAAATAAAATTACTGTTAGTAGACCAAAACTGCTACAGAACCAAAGGGCAGGAGTCTTTTTCACTGTAGATAAGCAAGATTTTAATCATTGGAGGCAGAGTAAATGAAAGTTTAAAAAAAATTTTCTATACTAAATCTTTCAACATCACTTCAACATGGACATATTGAGGTGTTATTTGTGGGAAAATGGAGTTAAATTCAACAACATTTACCAAGGGTCTTTGCTAAAGGCCAGATACTGTGACCTCTGGTCATGCAGGGGCAATAATTCCATGACTCTTAGAACCCAGCACAGTGCTTTATAATATCACACTTGCAAATTCTTTTCTAATCTAAAATAAATTTAAATTAGAATTTAAACACTTGTGGGAGAGAGAATTATTAGATGCAGCCTCTTTTGTCAAGGTGCTTTGAATCTAGTATTGATTTAAGAGATTAAGCAGCTACTCAGTTACTGGACTGAACAAAGAAAAAGTAAAACATCAAAATTTCATAACAAAATGGCATTTATTATTATGATATTTAAAACATAATAGTGCCTGTATTCATACAGAGAAATATAAAGAGTTTCTAGAAATGAAACTTATTTTCTACATAAGAAGTACCAAGTTCACTGGTGAATATAAAGAATACCTATAGTGTTTTGTTGTTTTGTTTTGTTTTTTGTTTTTTGGTACTGGGGATTGAACTCAAGGGCACTAGATCACTGAGCCACATCCCCAACCCTATTTTGTATTTTATTTAGAGACAGGCTTTCACTGAGTTGTTTAGCACCTTGCTTTGGGTGAGGTTGGCTGGGAACTCAAGATCCTCCTGCCTTAGCCTCCTGAGCCGCTGGGATTATAGGTGTGTGCCACCATGCCCAACAAAATACTTGTGTTTTAAGATGGGATTATTATTTGATTTGTTCAGTCAATAAATACCAGAATGAGTACCTGCATTCATTTACTCATTCATTCATTCATTCATTCATTTGACAAATAAGAGAGCTGGCTTTGTGCAGTGTCTCCTTCCACTTGGCCTGAGATCTATCTGGTGCTGAAACTTAAGAGGTCTTTCAACCACTGTTCCTTTTGGTGGGATGAGAATGAATTCCTGTCCCCAGAAGGAGAACTGTTTGCTACAGACTATGTCATTAAAATTGGATTTAAAGGTAACATATAACACATCACCAAATTTCCAGATAGAAGCTTGAAACTGGCTACTTTCATCCTCAGTCACAGGTCAGTGCTCCTTCAATCCACTCTGTTCTGGTCATGTTCTGGTATTATTTCTATTCACTTCTCTTACCCCCTGACTATAGCATCCTTGATGGTATACACAATGATAGCCTGCATTGTACCATCCTTGGTAATTAGCATGGTGCTCTGCACCAAGGTATTTAATAGATAGAGTTAAGTTGCTGAAAATGTTAACTGAAAACATGGTGCTAAGCATGGTTGTCGTGGTGATGATAGAGTGATATAAAGATGCATAAGACATACTTCTGCTCTCAAGGAATTTTTATCTTAGCAAAGGAGATAAAATGCATTCTCGAATAACTATAATACAAAGTGTAATACAAAGTATGAAGTCATTGGAGACACAAAAATGGTACAAAGGAGGTGCTGCAAGAGTTCAGAGGAGTGAGAGATTACTTCCTGCTGTTTAGTGTCCAGTGCTCAGCTCAGGGCACTGAAGATTACAGGATAAAAGAGAGTACATGCTGCAATTGGATACACAAACTCACCAGCTGATGAAAACAAACCAGCAACAAAAAAACCCCACAGTTTGTGGTTAAAAACTCAAAGATGTACATATGAAATCCAAAATGAATGGTGCACTCAGTGCTATAGTGTCTGAGAAAGAGAGAGTTCCATAGGTGTCAGAGAGTTTAGAATAAGCTTCATAGAAACACTCAGTGTTGAACCTCACAAGGTATGAATAGCAGAAAGGAGTTGAGTTGCTCTGTTAGTGGACAAATATCCCTGTATACCTTTAGGTTTCTACTTAGGGAATGTGATGGTGTGCCCTCTGCTCCCTTGATCTTATTACTACATACAAATCTGTTAAAGCCATCTTTCCGCATTTTAACTCACTTCTGACCTCTAACCCTTATGCCAAATAACTGACATATTATGCTAAACATTTATAAAACTGGATATAAGAAATTTTCAGGGAAAGACTGAAAATGCTATAAAATAATTGTGAAAAAGAAAATTGGCTGTGTATGCGAAGTTAATATACATTGGGAAAAATTCATGGTAATCCTATTTTATCTTTGAGAAAAATGGATAAAACACATTTGTTCCTCTGTATTTCTTTTTACTCTCCTTCCCTGTTGGTGATGAGGTACACCTGAAATTTGGCACTGCTTTTTACAGCTCCCTGATGATGAACCCTTACATTTCCAGCATGTTCTTCTTGCTAAAATGGAATTAGATACTTCTCAGTCTATCTTTGCTCCTATTTTGAATGGCTTCAAGATGTAGGTTAAGTGTTTCAATTTTATGTTTTGTTATTGAGATACTTATAAAATCCAGGGATCTTATTAATGAATTAATAATTTTGTTTATATATGACCTTGTTAATTAGTGAGTTTTAAAAATAATAAAGTTTTATCCTTATTAACAACATATCATTATTTTGAATGAACATAAAAACATAAAAGTAAAGTGATAGAAAAAATAGTAGAACATGGCCAACTGTTTAGCATGCTACAACAAATTATGTGAAAATGAAATTACTATGGAAGCAATTTTGTCTACAACGAGCCATAAGGATTAACTAGGGTAAAGTTATTCCCAGGAACGATGTGGCAAAATTATATCTAACAAATTATTGAATGAGCAACACATATGAAGTGTACTCTAGAATTCTGTTAGAACAATTTGGAAGGATTTTCAAAGTCCATTATATATAATATATAATGAAAGGTTCGTTTGGAAAAGCTTCTTGTCATTTGCTTATTTCATCAGAAAAATTAGACAACCATAAGATTTTTATAATGGGTTCCTTAATTGCACTTAATGTGACTAACTATACATGGAAGACATATAACTTCCATGTATTTATATCAAAATAGCATGAAAACTCTAGTGCATATTGAAAATACGCAGGGTCTACTTTTGTTTTGTAAATTGTAGAGAATTTGTAAATAGCAAGGGTGACCTCCAGTGTGCAAGAGGTTTATGCCATTGCAATTTTGTAGTCAGAAACCATGTTGGCCTACTCCAATTCTCAAAGATGCTAACGACAAGTGGAAAGGGAATTTTCTATGTCAAAATGAGTTTGTAAGTTCAAAGAAATTACTTTGCTTTGTTTTTAGTTTTGTTGTTGTTGAAGCTTATGGCATTGCTTGGAACCTAAAAACACAAAAGAGCATGGGAAAAGAAACTGTGACTAATAAAAGTTAGAAAATTATTTTTCTTATATGTCATCTGGTTAGCATTTATATACATTAAAGCTTTGAAGAATAAGTTGAATTTACAGTTTTTGAAATGAAATTTAAAAAGGACACTCTTAAAATGTCTCATGCTGCCACGCAAATAGTAAAACAACCTGACATAATTTCTATACACAGATACTGACGCTTCCACCAAATAACGAACTAACACCACCCAAAATTGAACCTAAAAAGCTTTTTCGAAAGTCTCCAACTTCAAAAGCTGTTCCTGGTAGATAAAATTTCATTTTATGAAAAGCTAATGGCTTGCCACATTGTATAATATAATTTCTATTTGTCTCTAATCTCAACACAATGAAAACTATTCACACGAAAAGAAAAAGCATGATGCTTTCCTTACAAGCCAATCCAACATCACTCCCTTCATCTCTTAGACTCCAAATAATACAAATCATCTCAAACTACCAGTAAATTTTTCTTTGCAGATTTTATTTTTATTTCTTCACTTGGTAAACAACTGAAACTTTGAAGGGAGTGAGTTTTCTTTTCAAAAGATTTCGTTAGTAAAAACCTCCAGTGCTGCCTTAGCTAACCAGACCACACAAAAGATCTAATTAGATGGGTGCCCACTAGAGCTCCTGCCTGTCAGAGTCAGTGTCACTCTCCCCGTTTGGAACATCTACTTTCAAAGGTCTATGTCGTGGACGTTAAAAATTTGCTCCAGGCTGACTCTTGGCATAAAAGGTATAAGGCTGAGAATGAATTGCTTTTTTATGAATATTCATAACAATCAGTGTGGGCTTCTTAAGTTCCCTTAAGTTAAGGGAAAAGTGTAAATAACTGCATGTGATGTGGCTTATCTGTGCAGTTTATATATACATGGTGTGTATGTATGTCTGCATAAAATGTTTATTGCTAATAGAATATAATTAATGAATTGTTTAAAATTCACTTTGGTGATAATGTCATAATTTTAATAAATTGTAGATTATGAAATTCCCAAGTATGGTATAATCTAAGAAATGATAATTATTCCTACGGACTTGTTATGATCTATCATGTCAAGAGTCTGTGAGCTACCTGCTAAGAAATGCCTGAACAGGCCCTGACATGATGGGCCCTAATGGCTCCAAAGGAGCCATTATTGTCTATTGTGTCAATATTTTGTGTGCTAAAGAGGATCCACAGAAGACTTCCAAACCAGGCCTTTGCATATCAGACAGTAATGATGACTTAATCTATTATGTCAATAATATGGTATAAAAGTCATTCTCTTAAATTTACACAATTACAGTTGTAGGCATATTTTGTCAATGATCTGCTCAGAATACTCTTTGAGTATTCTCAGAAGATAACATCATTTGAATCTCACTAATTTTTTTCATTATAAAAGTCTGTTTTTGAATGCAGTTTTAAATGTGGTAAACTAATACCATAAAATATTCTGAAGGAAAAATTAAATGCAACTGATGAAATTATTTTCACAAACTTCTCTTTAAGTCAAATTAGATTCTCCAGGGCTTCCCAAAACATTTTAGATAACTTTGTAAATAAAGAAGATACCTTTTACTTTTTTGCCTGAAGGACACGAATCAAAGTTATTAAGGCAGCTCTGACCTTAATTTGCACCCGTACACATAGAAACCACAGGAGCTCAACACTGAAAATACATAAGTACCCATTTCATTCTACATTTTCTAACCAAAGGAGGAAAAAAATCAAGGTCAAATATCAAATTTGTGTGTATTTTCAAAGGTATTACAATAAATGATGATTTTACTTATGAAACAAATGCTTTGTTAAAATGTAGTAGGATCTACTTTGAGACATCAATCTTGGAATGATGGTTATATATTTAAATACTAAGAATCATCTGGTAGTGCTTGATAACATAGGTTTCTATAAAATAATATGTAAGCAAGAAAAGTCATAATAAAGTATTAAATTATAGCCCAATCTAACTCATTTTAAGAACTACATTTTAAGGATAGGGAGAAGAGAGTAACTTGTATGGCTTAATATGAATTCATTAACTTTTCATCCTAGTCATTTGTTAAAAACCTACGCTGGCAAAATGCCAGTTATATTCATACACCAAGATGAAGATCAAGAATTTTTAAATAACAGTATCAAATGCCATACATTTAAAAAAGGAATTCTTATAAAATATCTCCTTTTGTAATTTTATTCAAATGGATTAAGTATCACAAAAAGTGGATACAGTGCTCTTTTTTGTACTGGTTTTTTAGAAATACTTTCTCAGATGTGTCAAACATGCCTGGATTTTTGAGTATAAGAGGGTTTTTTTTTTTCCTTAATCTTGGCTCTGTTCTTATAAAGCAATGTTTTGGCAAAGTCGGCAAGTTCCTTAAATGAAGATTTTTTTCTCCCCCTTCTAGGTATCAAGAGACCATTTTAATTCACTCACCAGCTAAACTCTCAAAGGGACTGGTATATATGGTAACATAGGAGCCAATATCCTAGCTATCAGTTTTCATACAGCCTAGCTGGACCTTTACATTACGGCTGCCCCACGTTTATTGTTCTTTCATTGCATCTGTCAGCATTTCCTGACAGCGCATTATGGAGCACAAGGCTACAAAGTCAGTATCAATCAGCCCACGATCATGCAGATATAAGTAGCAGACTATTGATAATGGGCCTTAAATCAGATCATCATGGTTTAAGCATAAGATTCTTAAAAGGCAGCAATCTCCAGGGAACTCCTACTTGCTTGCACCTGTTAAAAATACTACAAGCCCGTTTTTCTACTACCTATCACCTACAACTTTTGTGAAGGAAAAAAAAATAGATCCATTAAATACAGATAGACATACACCGTAACACATTTCACCATGTAAAATGAAGCATGAAACAAAGGCGGCAATTAATACAACTTTTGGCTTTCTCTCTTCAAAAAAATGTGCAGAAGCAATATATAATATCTCCCTTTACACTAATGAACCAGCCTCCTGAGTCCCACATACACCTCACATGGATCACAGCAGTGTTGTTGTGCTTTGGCAATGTCTTACTTCAAAAGCATTTCAACGCGATATGGCCATTTAACAAGAAAAGTGCGAGAATTCATAGTTTAGAGGTATGCTATACCAAACTCAAGGCACTATGTTAAAAACAAAGGCATCTAATTTCTCTCCGACATAAATAATAAAACAAAACAGGAGTTGCATGCAAATTTAGCAACATAAAATTTAAGGTGATAAACAGAATGGAGGCTGGCTTCTTGCTTAGTATTCCTTAGTTATCACCATAATTGCTGCGTGTCTGTCATCACTAGCAAAAGAAAAAAGTGTCTTTCTCAGCTGCTCCCCTGCTTGTTTTGTTCGCTGTATTCTTGTAAAGTGGGAGAAAATAAGTGTCATTTAATGAATAGTGCTATTCTTTGTCTGACAGCTTCATATCTGTTAGGTGTAGGAGGCCTACTACTTTCTTTTTCTGATAATGTTTTTGACAGTGTGCTAAATTCCTCCCCCAAAAGGCCGGCATGTATATTCTGCTAAAAGGGGCTTCATCTCTCCTGAATGGGTGCCCTCTTTTAACCCCCTTCAGCTTCTGTTCTTACATTAATTGAGCTGATCAGATTGAGCATATGAATTTGTCTTTGATGTATTCGTATGTTTAGTTGACGTTGCTCTCTCTCTCATTGGCAGCGGACAGAGCTCTCAGACAAATAGGACTGTTGCCATGGTAACAGGCAATAGCTAGGGATCTCTTGAAAAATATTTTTATTTCAAAATTCAAACTGGAAAATTCTCTCTGGATATGGTTCTCAGTTCTAAACGTGTCATATCTAATGATGAATGCAATTAGGAATCCCACCAGTGTTTTAAATAATAAATTAGCCTAATTTTCTAGGCCTGGCATGATGACATACAAATACTAAAAAGGCGTCTTCTTTTTTAAAATCCATGACAAAGGACTTATTAATGACTTTTGTTCTTAGGATTTCAAATTAAAACGGATGGTAGGCTAATGATAGTGCTTTCTATCTGCTGAAAACCAAAGGCCTAGAGGTAAACTTATTTTTTTTTTTTTAAAAGAAAACACCCTAAGCTGCTGTGATATTTGGTTATTTCATTTTTAAAAAAGCAGGTGTATAAATCCTTCTATAAATGTTGAATGCTATAGCAGTTGGTAAATCTCAGTGGATGAAAAATGCCCATAGCCATATTTAATTACTGAGCATGAAAAAAAGGGATGGATAGTGAACATAAGTTTTATAGACCACTATCATAATGGTGGGGGTTTTAGGTTGTTACTCCGTCACTTGAAATACAAAGAAAAAATACAAATAAATACTTCAATCTATGATATAGTTATATTTTAAAATAATTTATTCATGACTACACAATTTCAGTTGTATTAATTATTATTTCCCCCAGTCGCACCATGTGGGACTTAGAGAACAATGAAAATCATTGTACAGTTGGATAGATTCAAGGATCTGACATAATGTGTAATCACATTATAACGAATGTTATTACAAATGAACCAATTTTTCTATTCCTTAAACTTTATTTTTAGTATTGTTTAGTTCTTTGTATCTGTTTTTCACTGTGTTATATGTCAAAATTCAGCACTTTTTGATATTAACTAGCAATGGTGCTAGTTTGTTTGAGAGAAAGTCAATATAAAATCAAGCAAATCTATGTGTATTTTGGGTTTGTTTAAAGGAAACTGATTTTAATTCTTAGAATGTCAGTATACAAATTAATGAAAAGAGTGGTTAAATTAAATCCAAATGGCTGTATCTATAATACAAGTCCTCCCATGCTAATCATGGTTTTATATCGCATATATAAAAAGTCTATGTTGAAGACAAAAGTAAAAATTTAAAGCTTAGACACTAACAATTATGAATTTCTATAGTTTTATTAATACTTTTATAATATTTATAATAGTTTTGCTAGGATGATCTAAGTAAGATGTAAGTCTTACAAGTTTTATTTTAGGTTATGCTATTAAACCACATGAAATATTACTTCTTTTCCTCAAAAACTGAAGTGTAGTATCTTCTAAAATACAAAGAACAAAACAAAACAAAAATCAACAAAACTCTACCAACTAATATGAAACACTGCAGGGGACCAGCCAAGAACATCTCAGCTTCTATTGGTAAGGGAATATTTCTCTCCTTTATTTCCTACCTATTTCAAGAAGTAGAAGAAAAGGAAGAAGAAGAAGAAGGATGAGGAGGAAGAGGAGGGGGGGGAGGAGAAGAAGAAAAATTCACAGTGAAGACAGTAAATCCAAATCCTCTTCAGAGTTTAGCCATGGTATTGGCCTCTTGAGGCTCCCTCTGAAGACAAGCACATGCCCACACACCTCACCTGTCTGGTGTCCTGACAGTCACAGACATGGTCACTCTGATTGAAGGCACACTGCATTTTCCTCATGAGGCTCTGCTTGTTCCTCTGAGTTGAAGCAGTGTTTTCTCTGCATTCTCTCAAAGTTACTAAAAGCAATTTTAAAGACTTCTTTACTAGATTTTTAAGATGCGTGGCACAAAAGCCAAAAAAATATGATTAAAGTATTAGCTGTGGGGGCAAAGGTATATGTTTTAGATGTATATTTGGAAAGTCAAAAATTGGTTAAACAACCATCTTAAAGCCAACAATTGATTAAACATTCTTTCTCTTCTAAGACATTTTTTAAAGTAGCTCATTTCATTTACCCTCCACCTCATGATCCTTGATGATAAGAGAGATGACAAACAAGGAAGAGAGCAGGAACTCGTTTGTTTCTTTTTCCCATGCCTGTATTAGTAAGACATGAGAAAGAACAATGTTTCATCTCTCAGTCACCTGTATTTGCAGTGGGGAGGAAGTGAATTCATGTGGTTCCAAACTCTGTGTGTCTGAAATCAACCTCCAAATTCTGTCCATCTTCCAAGGTCTGAGCCACTTTGCTCATGTGACTGACTATCCAGAAGTGACGGTACACAATGCTCATGGGAGTACCGTGTTGCCATGTTCAGTTGGAAAAAGAAAGCCCTGATTTTAAGTATTTAAAATATTTTGGAAACACAAGGCATGGTAATGCCAGTTTCTTTTCTTGCTCAGTGCTGAACAGATCTATTCCAAATACAGAGTGGCTCATTGACTTTGGCGCTCTGGGCTTAAATCAGCTCCATAGAGTCCAGCAAGCCAAAATGAAAGCTAAACACACATTGTTACTGAAGCCCATGCAGCATTCCACAACTCCAGGGATATAACTTAAAGACAAGTACCACAAAAAATATAAAGAAACATGGGGCAGTGGAAAGAGACCTAGATTTGGAGTCAATGACAGGGTCAGACATTTCTCACTAGCACCTGGACCTTAAGCCACCTCCCTGAGCCATAATGTCTTAATCTGTAAAATAGGGATCAAAATATCAGCCCTCCTCCTAGGGTTATTTAGCAGTAGAAATGAGCTAATATGAATGTGCTTTAAAACATATGTAGAGTACACTTGAACCCATATTCTCTATATTTTAAAAATCAAGCGTATTGATTTTGATGTGTAAGTTACATTTCTCCATAAATGATTCAAATTTACACTTATCAATTATGGCTAACTAGTCTTATAATGCATCATGTTAAATATGAAGCAATAGATTCAAAAAGGCATTGCTTCTTCATGAAAAGTTCTTTGTTTTTATAAAATATTTAACTTAGAAAAAACAAATACCTAATTCCTACATGCCAATACAATGGAATATGCTTTTGAATAATTGATTAAGAAAGTAAAAGAAATGACAGAGAATTAGTCAAAGGCAAGTATCAAATGTTTTATGACTCAGTAAATTACAATGAAAACTCAGAAAAATATGGAAGACTATTTTGATATAAAATTCTAGTTTGCATTTTCAGATAATTTAAATATAGACTTGTCTAGTAATTATGTCTATTCTTGATTACATATAAACATTTATAGCTCTATCAATCTATCTATGATAGAAAGTTAGGAAGGATGACTATAAATAAAGCAGTTCCTCAATTTTAAATAGATTATATTTTGAAAGTTTAATAGTAAATGACTTATTAAGAAGTTGGGATAAATTTCATCACAAAAACAACAGCAATTTTGACATGGTAGGCCTGGGCTAACTCAGGGGGAAAAAAATCCATTTGACCCATAGCTTACCACAGAGATTAGTAACTATGCATGGAAAAGAATGTTCTATAGAAAATGCACATTTTTCCTTGCTAAAGACTGATTAGTGACTTCATACCCTTCCACCATGACTGGAGAATTGGAAAGGGTGCTACAATGGTCTAAGCTCTGAAAGAGCTGACAGCAGGTGCAAATTTTTTCTGTTAGAAGAAAAACTAGATTCAAAAGATCAGGAACAGAAATAAAGAATGAAAGTAGAGATATGGTGCATAAGAGAGGGTCAATGATTATTGGCCAAAATAGCATTAAATATAGGAAGTAAACATAGTGGGACTTGTGGGAAGTAGGAAGAGGTTGAGGAACTAGGATGGGCTCTGGAGTGTTGGTGCCATGGCAGCATGGTGAGTGAAGAAAGAGAGGCCTAAGAAGGATGCTTTCTTCCTAAGCCTACCCCTTCGTGTTCCTACAAAGCTAGTCCTGGGTCAGCCCTAAATGAACCCCAGGGCAAAGGGGAAGCACCATGAGAAACCAGTTACAAGGTAGATACATTTTTGTAGATGTGCAAAAGGATTGATACTGATAAGAGGAAAAGTAAAGGAAATAAGTCTAAGTGTGGATAGCTGAAGTTATGGCTGGCTGTGACTGATCTAAATGAGGAAAATCAGAAAGCCTCAGGGAGACGGATAGTAGCACTTGGTTGCTCTCTTCCTCCCTGAGAACTTCACTTAGTAGCACATCCCCCTGGTTTTCCTCCTACTTCCCTGGCCTCTCTTTCTCCCCCAATGGGATCCTCTTCCTCAACTAGATATTAGGGTTCCTAGGCCTCAAGTCTTAACCCAAGATGATGCTAACCAGTTCCATAATGACTCATAAATACCACCTGTACACTGATTACTGCCATACTAATTCCAACTCTAAGGACTTCTCTGAGTCCCATATTACTATGTCTGTCTCCTCCTCCTGGAGGTGCTTTAAAGTCATATCAAACATAATAACTTCAAACAAGAATTCTTGATTTCTCTCCCCCACTTCCCAAACTCAAAATTGTCTTCTAGGTTTCCTTATATCAATAAATCGTACCCTCATTCACAGGGTTGCTCATGACAATAGCCTGGGAAACACCTCTGATTTTTTCTCATACCTCACGCTCAATCCATCAGCAATCCTTCAGATTCAATTTTTCATATTATCCATTTCATTGTCTTCAAAAGAGTTTCCATAGTCCAACCACTTCTTACCAACACCATCAACCTATTTCCATTTAAGACTATTGCAGGCTCCTAACTTTGCTATTTCCAGTCTTTTCTACCCCTAGAATCTATTCTCATAGAAGTCAGAACACAGTATGAAAGGTATATATGTGCAATGGCATCCCTTCACACTCAACACACTCCAAAGACTAGCAAGTCCAGAGACTTACTGTCCCACAAAATAAGTTTTGCTCTGTGATCTGGCCTCTGCTGCCTTCCTCTTCTTCCTCTCTGACCTCACTCATTTAGCTATAGTCACAGTGGTCTTGTTCTTTCTGGACTAGATGAAGCTTGTTCTGTTTTTGAACAAAAAAGCACACACCATTCTCTCTGCCTGATGTGCTGATCCCAGAAATTTTCCTAGCTTGCTCCCTCCTGTCACACAAACATCCCTTTCTTATGGATGCCTTCCCTGGTTACTCTACATAAAAAGCTACCTACCCCATACCCTCCTGTGCTTTGCTTTATTGTATGCATTATGCTGCCTGACATCATGTTTATTCATGTTTATTGTCTGCTCTCTTTTGAGAATGCCAACTTTATAAAGGTAAAAAGTTTATCCAACTTGCTTTGTACACACCCAGACTGAAATAGTAGGTACTCCATATGGATATTTTACTCACTTTGACACCCCAAACCTTTCATGTTTTACTATGGAAAAGTATCAGTTACTTGTATCAACACATAAAAATCATGTTTTACAAAGGAAAATGATATTTTACATAGACTTTAACCTGTCTTTTGGAGTGTAATTTCCATTATTGCTTTCCTACAGTGAGTTTTCAAAACCAATTGGATTTTTCAAAAGCAGTTAACACTTCAAAGTAAGTATTTCCTAGGATTATATTCTAGGAGAGGAAAAACTGAAAAGACTGACAAATTCTTCACTCTTATATTTCAAAAATGTGTTCTGTGATTTAAGAAGTAATTATGTAACTCTTCCTAGTGATATTTTGTTAAATATTTTACTATTTGACAGTTTGTGTCATAGTTTTTCACACTGTATCTGGAGTTATGAACCAAATTATAAATGGCCTACTACTATGATTGAAAGAAGAAATTCCAAGGGCAAGGAGTATATTCATATTGATGGTTTAAATGCCCAGGACAACCAGCTATTTAACATAAGCATTTTTGTATAAATGCTAAAGTCTTTCAGGAGTTGCAAAAGTGAATATTTTCTTTACTTATACCACATACTAAAAATTAATTGGCTATTAACAAATATTTTTAAATAATATATGAATACTAACAATAAAATAACTGATAGAGTACTTGCTTTGTGCCAGGTACTGTTTGAAGTCCTTTATTTGATAAATTCATCTAATCCTTAAAACATCCTTACCATGCAGTTCCATTTTACAGATCAGAAAACTGAGACATTAAAAGGTTGGCTGTCCAAAGTCACACAGCTAGAATGTGGTAAAGATAATATTTGACCCTAAGCAATTGGCTTCAGAGCATATAAACTTAACTTCCATGGAGTTATACCACATGCAAGATTCCCAGATTCCTTAAAAAGCAAGATTTTATCATGGAAAATTGTTATAAATTATTACAATTACATTATTAAGCTTATTTCCTACTATAGATATCTTACGACACAGGCATTATTTAAATGAGTCTACATAATTTGAAAGGGTCAAAGTGACACAAAAATTTCAAGAGGCATGTCAGTGATGAGTCCTGCCTTACTGTCTTCAGGACTAAATTTTATTAACATTTTAAGAATTTAACGATTTCCTTCTCATTGGGAAGTAGAAACCAAAGAAACCAGAACACTTTTAGACTTTAAAACCATTTTCAGCACAGAACAATACATATGTGGTACTAAACCATATTAGGCACTGATTTGTTATTCATAGACTTTTTAATATCTTAAATTTCTGTGTCATTGATATGTTCTTACTTTTAGGTAGATAACCTAAAAATTCCAATGGACAATATTTTGCAATAATGTAGAGGATGCTCAACTAGAAACTGAATCAAGGTGACGTATATATAAAGGAACTGCCAAATATAGACATCATCCATTAAACATATAGGCTAATAATTTTTTTAAATCACTATAAATTTCTATATGTTAGATTGTCCAATGCCCTGCATTCTACAGACATGCTTTACACTCCAGCTGTAGCTGTAAAATTACTGAAACTGTAATTCTCTTAATATTTAAATAATATATTAAAATTTAATTTTCAGCACCTGGAAGAATCTGTTTGTGTGCCAGCAAATGAGGTAGCTGGGCCTGGAGCTTCTATACATATGGGACTCAAAAACAACCTATCACAAATAATTACTCAGCTAGAGCAGCTGTAGTCACCATGGTAGTCATTTTAAAATCAGGTCAAAGTTGCTTGAATTCTTTTCCATTTCAAGATATCCTGTGCATAAATTCTGTGATGCTTATTCTTTTCTAATTTTCTTGTTTTGTAAATTATTTATTTTTACTGATAATCATAGATAAAGGTGGAAAGGGTAGCAAGGGCATCTTGTGAATATTTTTCTTTTTAAGTTGAGCATATTAAAAGAAATTAAACTCCTGATTTTGCAGGTTTGTAAAATGGCTTGTGGGATTGTATGGATCCACAAGCATATGTATTTGTTAAACTGCAGGAAGGATTACATAGACCATGAATAAACAAATAAACTAAACTAAAACCTATTTACTGTTCCACATATATGGCTTTTCAACATGCATTGTTTGTGTAAAATGTGAGTGTAAATATAGATATATACATATACATCATTAACAAAATATTCTTTTATATTCTTTTCAAATCATGATGCCATCTGGTCCATATGCAAAAGAAAAATATGAAAATCATAAGTTTTTCATTTATCAAATATGAACAAATTACTGAGGGACAGGACTGGTGAACTGGATTCAAAAACATTTTCTGTATTTCCATTCACACCTAAGAAAATAAAATGCTTTTAAAGGTTTCTTATAGGGACACAATTTATAAATTCAGAAGTCTATCTGGAATTGGTTAGGTGTTCTATGTCTCCAATTTCTCAGCATTTCTAATCTATTCACTGAGAAACAAAATCTCAGGAGAGAGGAGGCATTTAGGATTTTACCCATCTCTTTAGTAAGATTTACATTGCTTTCCCAAAAGCTTCAGACAAAAAGTAAATTAATTTGAAAAATATATTTAGGAAAAAGATGACAGTAGCAAAAAAGAAAATCCTCCTTTTAAATAAATCTTAATTCCTTTGAATTATTTTTAAATTTCCAATTAGATTCTTGGAATCTAAATGTCTGTTTTTGGAAAGCATCTAATGACATCCTACACCTGATATTTAGAAAGAAAATAAATTAAGATATTTTGTTGGAGGGAAAGATGGGGATTAGGAGATAGGAAAAAAATCTACCAAGAATTTATAGACTATTACCTTCAATCATTTTGATGCAAGTCATTCATACCACCACCAGGCTAACAAGACATCCAATTTACTAAACAATGAATACTGAAAATACATTTAAAAGGTACAAATGACTGTCCAAAGAATGACACTGAAAAATATTAAGTAACAGCTCTACCTCAAGATAAGCCTCACCATTAAAGAGTTTTAATGAAGAGAGCCTTCAAAGGCTAAATCAGGAGGCATTGATTAGATTGCCTCTAACTTTGTGTTTTGACACCTTCGTCTTTCGTGGCATTATATTGTCTCTGTGCATCTTACAAAGGAAGCATTTTACTAGGCCCACACAAGAACAGGAGACAGCAACGCTTATAAAAGAGACTGTCAAGGGTGTGAGCCAAAATGGGTCTCATTTGGATTTCAAGTGAAGAAAACTCCTAATGCATTTCATTACAATGTATGCGAACCTCTGAAAAGAAGGATGGATTGGGATTCTCATCCCTATTAATTTATTGAAATGGATTCAGGTTTTTCTTGTATATCAAGAGAGACCATGTGTTTCAAGCAAGGTAACAATATTATAGTTCCAATAACCAAATATGCTATGATTCAGTATGCCCTTCTGTGAGATAAAGAGGATGCAATTTTCTTGATAATTGGGATTTGAGTTTAAAAATAAATCCTACAATAGCATGGCAACAAATAAATATTCTTTGTTACTATCAGTTTTAAAGATATGATCAAGCTGCTACACAACATAGGGATTGATTCGGTCTTTGTTACCAGAGCAGGCTTTTTACCATTTGAAATCCTATTTTTTCCCTTACTACTGTCATTCATATATTGACTTTTTATTTCATTGAGGAATTGTAAGCATGATGTAATTAGGATAACACCAATGAAAGTCATATTTTATTAAAAGATAGGAAAAAAGAATGAGACAAAATCACAGCATTTTAAGTGCTGGTATTGTATAGGCTACCTACCCCTTCTTCATAAGAATGTTCTAGTCATCAAGGTGCCTATTAGGTAATTCATGCTTAAAAAATAAAAGTACTTATGTTTGACTGATTCTCCAAATTTATTAAAATGCTATCTACAATTCAAAACATTCCAATCCCTAACTATAGAGAAATGCCATGATCTAATGCACTTAGACATCCCAAATAATTTCATAAATCCACAGGATTGCAAATATAAGACATATGCTCTCATTGCTCTTTAACACCATTAACATTTAGAGATGATTGATTATGTTATACCAATAACATTCAGTGAATTCAAAGCTGATCTATTTTTTATGTAAATCATACAACCTGCTAGTCAAATTAAAGGTTAAATATACATAAAGTCTTAGAATAAAATACAGATAATCTTTCACATAGAACATAGACCCATGATACACATACTCAAATGTAATAGGAACCACAGATTCATAGGTTGCCTACTAATTAAATCCAGAAAAACAGCCTGAGTATATCCTCCTTATGTTGTTATCCATTTGATTCCAAGTGGGAATAATATATCCACAGCTAAGTAGAATTACAAATTATAGCTAGAAAACACAATTGGAAATAAATGTACATTTACAAACTTGAAAGGAACTCTCTATAAACAAATTCATATACATCATTAAAATTTTCCTATGAATGTGACTATAAAAATAGGTGTACAAAGGATACATATAAATCAAATATTCAGCATGTATACATATATGTTGATATATGTATGTATGCACATATTCTAACAGAAAATCTCAATTTTAGTATACAATAATTTTTATAAGAAAGTTTATATATTCCCCTGGAATATGTACAATAGAGAGATTTTTCAATGAATTATAATTAAATTAGAATGATACATGTTTCTTATTTTTATCTTGACAGTTCTTGTATTCTCAAGCAGAGCCCATTACACACAAATATACAGCAGGTTACTTGTTGAATAATGTATTTCAAGTACTTGAAATTACTAAGGAGTTGCCTAAGATCTACACACATGAATACATATTTTGGCCTTAATTTTTATTGCTGCATTGAATATATGAATATATTTTATAATCTACTTACAAAACAGTTAATATCAGAGTTTTTGAGAACATAACAAAGGTAATAATACTACATTTATGATATAAACTTTATGGCATTATGAATAAAACTGACAAGCATAAAATTTGTTCCATAAAATAAGTGATACACTTATGTTAATTCACCTTTTTAAAGATATTATGTGTTGCTCCATTTTTTTGACAAGGCTTCCATTCATACTAGAGACATGTTGAAAAACACTATATTTTCTCTCAATAAGGAAAAATCACTTTACTCACTATCATGCTTGTTCTGTCTCAATATAAAATCAATCATCAAATGCTTGCTTCCAAGTTTTACTTGTTAAACTGCCAATTTATGCATACAGTTTGGCTCAGCAGAAATTCACTCAGCACCATTTCTTTCATTATTATAATTTTGTACATCCCATAAAATGCTTTACACTTAGGGGGTAGGGAGAGTTACAAAAGTTTTCATGTGCTTCTGTGAAGCATTTAACATTATAGTTAACGTATAGTAGAAGGATGTGGCTCCAAATCATCATTTTTAAAGAAAAAGAAAACCTATGTTGTTTTCTGTGGTTTTTCAGAGTAATAAAGGCCTGATTGATCCCACTGACTAAGGCAATTGAATCGGTTGTCTAAATGGTAGTAACGTCAATGTCAGATATGTGGTTATCTTTTCATCTTGGCCCATTCTTGAATGTAAAAATCAGATGTTTGAAGGACATTTCACTGACCTGTTATGGCCTCTGCAACTCTCAAACACAATACTAGTATTCCTTATATAAGTGCCACATTTTGGATAAAACTTGCTTCATCAATGATGCCTTTGCGACATCTGGCGGTCCTTAGGATATATAAAAATTACTTTTTTGTTTTTCCAAATCTATCAGTACTTGAAATTCCAGTCCAAAAGCCTTTGATACCCCCTAGCGGGGGCACAAAAGCACTCTGGCCTGTAAACTAAGATGTGGACTACCATGAATCCATATGGTGCAAAAGGTCACAAATCTTGAGATGTGGTGACATCATGACAATAAGACACTTTCTAGACAGAAGCTGACCCATTTTGAATATAAAAAGGACCCTGGTCACATGTTCCCACACATTTAAAACTATAGAGAAAAAAGAAATATGCTAAGTGCTCCATGCCGAATCTGAACACTGGTGTTTGAGGGTACCTATAGTTCTCACATTTAAGGAATATTACATTCCTTAGGATTGCTTTAATGATCTAAGAGCTCTGTTTTTTTATAAGTTGATGCTCACTAAATGTTAATAAGCGGTGAGAAGTGGCTGAATCACAGGGAGCATGTCTCTATGCACTCTTCGGTTGCTTCTTAAATTATTAATCCAGCCATACTGAAACTTGTTCTACATGCTCCTGCCTTTATTTATATTTCTAGGAACACAAAGGACTTGAATATTACTTTATGCAGAAGAAAAAAAACTGTCCTTTGGAATTTTATTCTTGTTCTACAGACAATTCACTTTGAGCAAAGGAGAATAAAAACTCATTTTCCATCTTTTCATCACCCTCTCTACAGGCATATTTGTTGTTCACATTGAAAAATCATGACTTTGCTAATTCTTTGCTCGTAGGAAGAGAATTACATATGCTACACAGTTGATTTTTTCATTAATTCTGAGTCTTGAAGTACTACACATGACAACACTAAGATCAAATACAAATGTACAGTGCTGATTTCCTATTTTCAACCATCTTTGCAAATATTTGCCTAGAAATCTGTTATTTTGGTGGTAAGCAAATATTTTCAAGAAGTTTTCTATGGGAAAAATCTTGTTTTCTAGATTTGACTTTTGTAATAATGTTTACTATATATCTCATATCTGATTTTTTTCAAGGAATCCATAGGCAGTCACTGAAATAGTAGATTCACCTCTTCTGACACAGTAACAAAATTTGCTGGATTTATTAAGCATACATAACCAAGCTGCATTCAAAGATACTTTATGTATCATGATTGAATCAATTTATTCTCATATATAAATAACATAAAACTAAACCATGTAGCAATGAGTTCCAATTTATTTGCAATTGCAAAAAGTTGGTGTATTTTATAAAGTTCTCAGGTATCTTCCACTAGCTATATACTGCTTTTATGTGGTAATAAATTCCTGTGATAGTATTTAGAGACTAAAATTTGAAATTACTATACACATTTAAAAAATATTCTATTTTATCCACTTAGTGTAAGATCATACAGAATAAAAAAGTGAATAGAGATTGACATTGCACTCTCTTGTCATTGTTTAATAGAATCTTGATAATTGAGAGAAATTAGTATGCTTTTAAAAATTTCAGTGTGCATTATTTCAAAAAAGAAATATAAGAGGAATAAAATAAAATGATCCATTATCTCTAGATTATGTGGTAGTATTTTGGAATACAATAGATGGCTTGATAAATAATAAAGTATGCATTATAAGATATATTAAACAAAGTAAAGGCATTTAGTAAATTACCATTTATTTACCACAAATGCACTTTGCATAATAAAATAAACATTACATTGAAAACTAGAAAAATATGACCATGGGCATAGGCATTAAACTAAAAATATGTCTTAAGTATGACTACACATGTAGATACAAAGAAATATAGTTATAATTCAAACAAAAATTGTATTGTTTCCTTGTGTCTTTTAGAGTCAGGTTTGTAGGGTTTTATGAGAAATATGTAACTTTCAGGGTCCACACTAAATATTAAAATGTATCTTTCCCTCAAGATGCAACATAAAGTAGTGGAAAATTTGCTGCCTTATCTAAATATTCACTAAAATTATTTTGTTTTCTGAAGGTCAAGGTAGAAGCATCAAAAAAGGAGAACAGACATGGGAGAATTAAGAAAATTGAGAAAATAAAATAGAAGTGAACAAACTACTAAAGATAAAATATGCTAGGTCTGAAAGACATTGAAGGAGATCCAACATAAGCACAATTGGTGTTCTTGAAGAAAAGAACCAAACAAATGTAATGGGGGAAATATCCCAAGTATAATTTAAGAAAAATTTCCAGAAATAATGTAAGACTTAAATATGTAGATTGTATGTAGATTGATACAGAATGATACAAGCCAAGACATTATCATGGAGGTGAGATAACTGATCTTCAAATATGACAAAATAATTTTTTGACCTTTGAGTTACAAATATCAGTTTTCTAAGAGAGGAAAAAATAAACTGTTTGTAGAGATGTATACAGAAACAAGAGAGCTTGGGCTACAAAGTCTTCTGGGAATCAAAGTACTACCCAACACCTATATTCATGCTCAAGTTGCCACTGAATTACAAAAGCAACAGATAAAAATATTTAAATATGTAATACTGAGGATGACAACTTTCATGATCTCATCTTGAATAATCTACTAGGAACTTAACCTTGGCTGTGAGATAAATGAAGAAACCATGGTAAAAGGATGACTATAATAATTGAATCCATTTATTAATTATAGAACTAAGATTAAAATAACTAGGAAAATTATGATCAAGTAACAGAATGTAAATGTTAACAATAAGCACAATTTACAAATAACTAAAAAAGTTTTAGGCATGAAATGAGGAAAAACGGTTGTTGATCTGATTGATTTCATTAATTTCCTTATCTTCTATATAGAAGGTCAAAAGCTACTTAAGTGCAAACACATTTAAAGTTATAAATGTAAGTATGAAAAGAGCCAAGATAAATATTATATTTAACCAAAATTAGGTGGTGACAAAGAGGGAGGTTAGAAATGAAAGTGGGAGGAAGTCAAAGATGCTAATTTTATCATTGCTTATTGGGGAAGTCAATAGATATGATCCAAGAAACATAAGTAGGTATACTTCAAAGTTATATAATAACACCGGGTAATCATTACAAGAACTAATAGCAGAAAATAACTACTTATGGGGGAAGCTGAATGGCTAGCAGTCATGAGAGGGGGTCTTATCTTTCATTTTTCCTGTATTTGTGACTTCTGATTTTACACTACCTGTATGACTTCAATTAAGTAAGACATTTCTTAAAAGTTGAAAGTATCCTATACATCTTCAATATGATTATCAGTAATGAAGTACTAATCTGATTATGTTGGTTACACCATCGATGTTCATTAACTAAAACAGGCTTCATTTAGGTTTCCAAAAACTTAAAGCAGTTTGAAACGTGGGACTTCGTCCCTCCGTGACCACACAGAGAACTGCTCTCCACTATTCACATTTTATTCCTGCCACTCTGGCCCCCTTCTCAGTTCTTCCAAAGTTCTTTACTTTCCTGGTTACCAGGCCTTACCTCTGCTATGAAGATAGTCCTGCAAATCCTGACTTGAAGTTCAGTATGGGTAAATGTGGGGATACTGCAGAGTTAACTAAGCTAGAGTAAGTGAATGTTTCCCACAGACAGTGATGCTTAGGTCAAGACCAAGAGAATGAATGAAAATTAGCTATTAAAAGGAGCTGAGGAGGATTTGTGTAGAACAAGAAAGCCCCAAGGAAAAGGTAGTTTAAAGGGATAAGGCCAGCAGTAAGATAAAGCAAAGATTCTGAGGAACTGAGCAAAATATGATTAAATCAAATCCAGTAGAATACCAAGAAGATAATGCAACATAAGTGAGTTTGGTTTCATTCTGTTAATGGAATAATAATTTTGAGTATGATTTTAAATAATAACTTTCTATACTATGAATTATATAGTAAAAAATACAGCAAATTCCACTATGGTAGAACTGAGGCCTCAAATAATTTCTGACATATATTAGGCATACAATAAGTATTTGTTGGATTAATGAATTTTGAATTGCATTGAAGAAATGGGCACATTGTGATCAGCTTTTTGTTTTGGGTACCAGGGATTGAACTCAGGGCACTCGACCACTGGGCCACATCCCCAGCTCTATTTTGTATTTTGTTTAGAGACAGGGTCTCACTGAGTTGCTTAGCACCTTGCTTTTGCTGAGGCTGTCTTGGAACTCATAATCCTCCTGTCTCAGCCTCCAAAGCTGCTGGGATTTCAGGCGTTTGCCCCCACACCCGGCCATGATCAGTTTATTTTAAAAGTTAGAATTATTGAAATAAAGCCCAATGGATCTCATCTTTATACTAGCAACTGATATAAGGCTTTGTTGATAGTATTACATTATTTTAAAATGTAGTATGTGTTTAAAGGTAGAGGTTTGTTTAAGTGCACTATGGCTGATTTCTTCTCACACTGATAAAACTAAGAACACTAGACACAAACAACAACAAGAACATCAACAAAAACAAAACTGTACTCTAGGACCATGAAAAGTAAAAGCAGCAGATTAAGGAGGGAAGTAAAAGGTTAAAGATCATTCTTGGCAGTGAGCTTCTTAGATTTTAGAGTTATTTTTCCCCTCTTTTTTTTTTGGTACTGGAGATTGAACTCAGGGGCACTCGACCACTGAGCCACATCCCCAGCCCTATTTTGTGTTTTATGTAGAGACAGGGTCTCACCGAGTTGCTTAGTGCCTCGCCTTTGCTGAGGCTGGCTTTGAACTCGCGAATTCTCCTGACTCAGCCTCCCTTACAGGCTTGCGCCACCGCGCCTGGCTCCCCTCCTTCTTTTTGATCCCAGAGTAGGTTAAATCAAGAACCCTGAAGCAGGTATAGCCAGCAAAATATCATAGAGAAGCCCATTCTTCTGGCCAGAGGATCAGGAGTAGGGGTGTGTAGGTAAGGGAGTGCCTGTGAGCCACAGAGTATGAATATCTTCCTGTTTTTCTTCTCCCTTGCCCATTCCTGCTCTATGGCCAACTCTTATCTTCTACCTACATTGCCACAGTGGTGGCAGCATGAGCACCTAGACTTGAGGAGAAAATCTGTTGATTCATACACAGAATTAGGGATACTCTCCAGCTGCCTTGTCTACCCTCTGGATTCCAAGGGATCCTTTTCCTGGTCCTCTGATTAGAAAAGTTGAGTTCTCTCAGAGTTTAAGCCACTCTCACTGACTATCAAGCTGCTCTGCATTCCAAACCTTGCCCCTGGGGTGAACAGTAAGAAACAAGGGAGAAAGCAGAAAGTCCCTCAACTGTCTTGTGCAACAAGGATCCCTTTACCTGGGTTCTCTATTGGCAAGGGCGGATTTCCTCCCCAAGTCATAGGTGCTCATTCTATCATTTTGCTGTGACCTTGGCAAAGAGGGGAGATTATAGCTGGCCACAGGGCAGGGCTGGGTGGAGAAAAAAACAAAAATACAGGAAGATGTTCACACTCCAAGTAGAGAATCAGCTATCACAATGCTCCAAGAAATAAAAGCACATGAAGTAAAAAGCACTTTTTAAATTATTGGGAAGATTGAAATTCCCAACAGATAAATACATTCTTTGAAATAAAAAATGCATAGGAGTGCCTCAACAGAAAAACAAAATCACAGTCAAAAGAGTTAATAACCTTGAAATTGCGGTGGGCTGAAGAACATTCCCCAAGATGGCCAAGTCCTACCTCTCAGAACCTGTGGATATTACTTTGCATGGAAGAAATTGCTTTATAGATAAGATTAAGCTAAGGATTCACAGAAGAGGAGATTATCCTGGATTATCTGGGTAGGCCTGTTGTAATCATAAAGATTTTTAAAAGGGGGATATAGGAGATAAGAGAGAAGGGAGTGCAAAAATGAAGCAGAGACTAAAGTGATAAGCTTTGAAGATGGAGGAAGGGGCTAAAAGCAGGACATTATGTAATGATAAAAGGGTCAATTCACCAAGAAGAAACACAATCCCAACCAAGAAAAAAAGAAAGAAAGAAACAAGGTCTAAAAAATACAAAGCAAAATGTGGTAGAACTAAAAGGAGAGAAGAAATAGAATAAGTAATAACAAAATCACCAAGTATATATATAGAAGAGTTGAAGAACATAAACTAACAAGACGTAACTAATCTTTATAGAAGAAGCCACCCAAGAAAAGCAGAAAAGAGGGTTGGGTGCAGTGGTACATGCCTGTAATCCCAGTGGCTAGAGAAGCTAAGACAGGAGGACCCCAAGTTCAAAGCCAGCCTCAGCAACTTAGCAAAGCCCTGTCTCTAAATAAAATATATAAAAGGGCTGGGGATGTGGCTCAGTAGTAAAGCACACCTGGGTTCAATCTCTGGTATCAAAAAAAAAAAAAAAGCAGAAAACATTCATTTCCAATATACATGTAACATTCACCAAGACAGACCATATTTTGAACTTTAAACCAAAACTTAGTATTTTAAAAAACTGAAATCATGCAAAATATGTTCTCTTGCCCAAACAGAATGAAGTAGAAATTAGTAACAGCAATATCTGAAAAATTGCTAGATATTTAAACATTAAAAAAAAACAAAACCCATGGCTCAAAGAGGACAATTAAAATATTTTTCATTCAATGAAAATGAAAATAGAACATATCAAAAATTTCAAAGTGCATCTAAAATAGAGTTTAAAGAGGAATTTATGCATTAAATGTTTGAAGTTAAAAACATAAAAGGCCTCAAACCAGTCATCTAAGTTTCCACCATCAGCAATTTGTAAAAAGCACAGAAAAATGAAGAAAATAATCAATATAAGAGCATAAATAAATAAAATTGAAAACAGAAAATAGAGAAAATCAATGAAATGAAGTTTATTCTTTGAAAAGATCAATAAATTGATAAACCTCTATTGACTCCTCCCCCTCAGGAGGGAGGAGGAAGGAAGAAAGAGAGAAGGGAGAGGTGGGGAGGAGCGGGGAGAGAGAGAAAGAAAGAGAGAGTGAGAGAAGACATAAAAACATAATTTACTACTGTTGGAAATGAAAACAGGTATCGCTATAGACCCTGCAATTATTAAAGGGATAATAAGAGAATACTGTGAAGAACTCTAGGTACATCAATTAAACCATTTAAATGAAATGAACAAATTCCTTGAAATGACTCATTCAGGAAGAAATAAATAACAGGAATAGACTTTTAATTCTTAGAAAAAAATCAATTCATAGCTAGAAATCTGCTAGACAGAAAACTTTATGCCAAGTGAGTTTTACTGGTGAATTGTACCAAACATTTAAAGTGGAAATTAACCAATTCTATACAATCTCTTCCAGAAATTTGAAGACAAGAAAACACTTCTCAACTCATTCTGTGGAGCCTGTTTTACTTGAATATTATACCCAGACAAAGATATTCCAAGAAAACTAGAGATAGGTATCTTTCATGAACATCAACATAAAAATCCTGCCCAACACATTAACAAATAAATCAAGCGATATATAACAAGGATAATGTATGACTAACAACTTATCCCAGGAATACAAATGTGGATTAGCATTGAAACTCAATATAATTCACTATATAAGCAATCTAAAAAAGAAAAGCCACAGATCCTATTAGTAGAAACTGGGAAAGAACTTGATAAATTCAACATACATTAATTTTTAAGAAAAGGCTGCAGAAAAATAGAAATGAAGAGTGAACTTTCTTTACCTAATAAAGGGCATTAACTTCCTCCCCCACAAAGTGTATTATTTACAATATACCTGATGGTGAAAGACTGAATGCCTCTCTAACATTAGGAATAATAAAAGATATCTTCATTACTCCTTTCATTCAACAAATTACTGGAAGTCCTAGCCAGTAAGAGGTCAAGAAATAAAAGATATAAATATTATAAAGGAAGAATAAAAACATCTATTTGCAGATGACACATCTGCCTATGTAAAATATATCCCACCATTCACCAGGAAAAGTCCAAAATAATTATGGTAAAAACTGGTCACCTTCCAATAAACATATTTCCTATTGTTCCTAGAAACAATAGGAAGAAACAACAAAAGTAAAGTGAAAAATAAAAACTTTACAACTTACTTTTTAAAGTCTTGTTTTTCGAGTCATGCTAATAGAAACTGTCTGATGAAATCTCACTATTTTGGTGAAGCTCTGAAAAGCAAACCTGCTTACATTTTGGCATGTACTTGTTTGAAATTGGAATCCTATATCAAGGAAAATAGATGATGTATCATGATACATCAAATTATTATTCTGTAATAAACAACTTCAAAATCTCAGGGATTTATATAGTTATTGAGCCAAATAAAACAAGAATTTGTCCTATTCCACTTATGAGATTCTTATATTTGTTCCATATTTATAACTATTAGAGAGTTTCAAATATATTTTACCCAGGTGTGGTGGCACATGCCTATAATCCCAGTGGCTCAGGAGGCTGAGGCAGGAAAGTGGCAAATTCAAAGCCAGCCTCAGCAATTGATTGAGGCCCTAAGCAACTTTTCAAAACCCTGTGTGAAAATAAAACATTGGCGATAAAGCTCAGTTGGTAGAGTGCTTTCCTCGCATATATAAGGCCCTGGGTTCAATCCCCAGCCCTGAAAAAAGGAAAAAAAAACCAACAAAAACCTTGAAATAAAGGTGGGCTGCGGTGCTGGAGAAGTGGCAATGGTTAAGAGCTCCTGAGTTCAATCCTTAGTATCAAAAAAAAAGTGTATATATTTATGTACATATTTTTAATACCTAGCTGTTCAAGTATCCCCTCTTTACTCATCTTTCTAAAATAAAAAAATAGCTATTATTTACTCTTTCATATGAATTTCGAATCATTTGTCAAGTTTCTTTACTTGGTTCTCATACTTTTTTATCAGTTGCCGATCTATTCATAAATTTCTTTTTCAAAAAACTTTTTTCTGGTTATTTCATTTTGATGTTTCTCTTGTAAATATCACATCAATGAATTTTAAAGGTTGGTTCTGGTTGAGGCAGCCTTGCTCCTCTCTCTTTTCTTTCTTTTCCTTTCTTATTTCTTGACATCTGGGACAAACAATAAGATGCATTGCGTCCCACAAATGTGCTTGCTTTGGCTAATACAGTTCTTTAAAATGTGTAGATTAAAATGGCTTCAGAAGCACTACATAATTTTCAGGCCCCTAAAAGCCATTCCCTATTTTCTCAATGGGGAATAAAAATTAAATTAAATTCTGAGACCCTCTATAAAGATATTTTATATATCTTCTGCAGTAAGCAATCAAAATAAATCTTTGAACAGATACTTCTCAGAACAAGATATACAATCAACAAACACATGAAAAAATGTTCAACATCTCTAGCAATTAGAGAAATGCAAATCAAAACTACTCTAAGATTTTATCTCACACCAGTCAGAATGGCAGCTATCAAGAATACAAACACATACAACCAGAGAAATGAAAGGTTGTGCTCCATCTGTGTACAATGAATCAAAATGCATTGTGCTACCATGTATACCTAAGCAGAATAAATAAATTAAAAAAAAAAGAATACAAACAACAATAAGTGTTGACGAGCATGTGGGGGAAAAGCACACTCATACATTGCTGGTGGGACTGAAATTGGTTCAGCCAATCTGGAAAGCAATATGAAGATTCCTTAGAAAACCTGAAATGGAAGCACCATTTGATTCAGCTAACCCACGCCTTGTTCTATACCCAAAGGACTTTAAAACAGCATGCTACAGCAACACAGCCACTTCAATGTTCATAGCAGCTCAATTCACAATAGCTAAACTGTGGTACTAACCTAGATGCTCTTCAATAGATGAATGGATAATGAAACTGTGGAATATTACTCAGCAATAAAAGAGAATAAAATTATGGCATTTACAGATAAATGGATGGAATTAGAGAATATCATGCTAAGCAAAGTAAGCCAATCCCAAAAAACCAAGGGGTGAATGTTCTCTCTGGTAAGTGGATGCTGATCCATAACGGGGAAGAGGGTATGGGAAGAATGGTGGAACTTTGGTCGAAAGGGAAGGAGAGGAGGGGAGGGGACTTGGGGGCAGGAAAGATGGTGGAATAAGATGGACACCATTGCTCTAGGTACATGTATGATTGCACATATGGTGCAACTCTACATCGTATACAACCAGCGAAATGAAAAGTTGTGCTGCCATTTGTGTACAATGAATTAGAATGCATTCTGCTGTCATGTATACCTAATTAGAATAAAGAAATTTTTACTAATGATTGCTCTTACAAATGTCAAATATATACTTAAATCTTTATTTTCTAATTATTTATATAAAATAAATAATAATAGTTTGTCTTTCTTTTGTACAGGATGGGAAATTTAATATACTTTCATTATTTCTGACACCACTTATCAGAATTATTTTAATCTGGACTTTTCAATGCAGCTTTAACTACATAATTCTTCTTCAATAGTTTGCCACTTTTACATTTCATTCCAGTACCACAATTTCTGAGGTTATTTAGTTTGTATGTTTGTGAGTTTTCATGCCTGCTACTGGTCTTCAATACTATTACATTTCCATTCTTGTAATTCACTAGCATACATATCTGGCCAATTCCTCAGGAAAATTATGCCAGTGGCATATCTACTAATCCCCTAACAACAGAGATGGTCTTTCTATTATGTTTATAGATACAATATAAACTGTTGTGGAACAAAGAATATAGAATGCGTAGACAATTGCTTTTCCCTTCAAAACTCTGAAGACATGAGTATCTAAAAACACTGAGTGATTATATTACAGCACTGAGTGTTTCACAGAAGTCGAAGTCTAGCCTGTTTTGTGTAAGTGTGTGCCTTTCTAGTTGTGATATTTTTTGTGTGAGGTTCTCTTTCTTTAATACATAAAATAAATATTTTACCAGGGGTTATCCCTAATAAACAGGCTTAAGAATAAAAACAAAAAGCATCAGTTCCCATACACTGGAGAAGATATTTCACAGATCTAGTCCAAGAAAATTATTAAATGAACAAACAAAAAAATTAAACACAGCAAAAAAACAGTCCTCAGAGAGGGAAATCAAGAGTTGCTACAACATATTTTCTCAAGTGCTGTGTTTTCCATTAAAAATGCAAATATGCAAAGAAACAGAAAAATGTGACCCACAGTTAGAAAAGAAAGTAGTCAATAGAAATTGTTTTGGAATGAAATCAGATGTGAACCTAGCAGACAAAGACTTCAAATAATTAAAATAACTAGTTCAAAGAACTAAGGGGAATTATGTTTAAAGAATTAAAAGAAAGTATGTTGACAAGCTGGGTACAGGGGCACATACCTATAATACCAAAGACTCAGGAGGCTGACACAGGAGGATCACAAATTCAAGGCCAGCCTCAGCAACTTAGGAAGGCCCTAAGTAACTTAGCAAGACTCTATCTCAAAATAAAAAATTAGAAGGGCTGGGGATGTGCCTCAGTGATTAAGCGCCCCTGGGTTCAACCCCCAATACCAATATATGTGGGGTGTGTGTGTGTGTGTGTGTGTGTGTAGAATAATTTAATAGAGAGTTAATACGAAGATAGAAACTATAAAAAAAAAAAAAAGAAATTCTGGAGTTAAAAAACATAACTGAAATGAAAAATTTGCAAGAGGGGCTAAAGAGCAGATTTGTGACAGCAGAAGAAATGAATCCATGAATATAAAAATGATTCAATAAGAATGAACTAGTCTGAGGAGGGAAAAAAAGTTGAGTAAAAATGGAATGGAGCCTCATAGATGTCTGAGACAACAGTAAACATGTATTGGGAGTCTTGGAAGGAGAAAACATGGAGAGAGAGGGAGAAAGAGAGAGGTGTGGGGCAAGACACACAAACTGTCAGGAGATATAAAATCAAAATAGTTCCCAAACAA
Source organism: Geosciurus inauris (assembly GCA_004024805.1). Classification (NCBI taxonomy): domain Eukaryota; kingdom Metazoa; phylum Chordata; class Mammalia; order Rodentia; family Sciuridae; genus Geosciurus; species Geosciurus inauris. The sequence continues at coordinate 116,697 of PVHX01000561.1, read as the reverse complement.
ACTATTTTGTTGTTGAAACAAACAAACAAACATTGTTTCTCTGTAATATCCACACCTAGACACATCACAAACTGTCAAAAGTGAAAGACAAAATTTTGAAAGAAAAAAGAAAAAAAAGGACTCTTCATATTCTGGGAAACAGTGATATGATTATGCTTGACTTTGCATCAGAAATAATAGGGACCAGAAGGAGGTAATATGACATGTTCAAAGTGCTAAAAGAAGAAAACTATCAACCAAAACTTCTATGTGCAGCAAAAGTATCCTTCAAAATTAATGCAAAGTAAAAACATTTCCATGTCAACAAAGAGAAGTGGTTGCCAGCACTTGCCATACGAGAGATATGTTTAAAAGTCCTTCAGGTTGAAAGAAATTGTTACCAAAGGGTAACTAGTCAAGAGAAAGGAATATAGAGCACCAGAAAAGGTAAATATATGGGGGCATAAAAAAGATTGAATGAATATATTTTAACTCTTTATTTTATCAATTTGCTTAAAAGATCTAAGATTGTATGAAACTATAACTGAAACTATATCATTGGGTTTAAAACATATGAAGATTTTTTTATTTGTCCTTTTTAGATACACATGACAGTAGAATGTGTTTTGGCATATTATACATACATGGAGTATAGCTTATTCTAATTAGGATTCCGTTCTTGTGGTTGTACATAAATATTTGATACATGTAACAACAGCAGCACAAAAGAGGTGAAGGGGAATGGAGTAATTCTGAATCAAAGTTCTATATATTATCAAAATTAGGTAAGTATTCACCTGAAATTTGATAAAATGTACATTTTACTATGTGGAGTAAGTACTAAGAAAATAACTAAAAAATAGTAAAAATTCAATTGAGGGGCTATGTTTAATGTAACACCAAGAAATGTGATATAACAGAAGATTATAATAGAATAACGAAGGAACAAAAAAGACATGAGATATATAGAAACTATCAAAACAGGGGCTGGGATTGTGGCGCAGTGGTAGCGTGCTCGCCTAGCACACGTGAGACACTGGGTTCGATCCTCAGCACCACATAAATAAAGATATTCTGTCCACCTACAACTAAAAAAATAAATAAAATTAAAAAAAAGAAACTATCAAAACAGCAGATGTAAATCCAATCTAAAAATAATTATAATAAATGTGAATTGAATGAACACTCCAGATGAAAGGAGCATGGTATCAGACTGGTCAGACAACAGTGCCACCAGCTATATGCTTTAGTTTCAGAGACACACATGGATTGAAGGTTGAAAGATGGGAAAAGATAACTCCACCCATAGAAACTACAGGAGAGCTACAATGGCTATATAATTGTGAGACAAAATGGATTTTAAGGAAAGAGATACTGCTAGAGACAAAGACTAACATTTCATGATGAAATAGTCAATTCCTCATGAAGAAATAACAATTATAAATGTACAGGCACTTAAAAACAGGGATCTAGCTGGGCTCGGTAGTACAAACCTGTAATCCCAGTGACTCAGGAGGCAGGCTGATTGCAAGTTAAGGTCAATCTCAGCAATTTAGCAAAGACCCTAAACAATTTAGTGAGAGACTGTCTCAAAAAAAAAGAGCTGAGCTGGGTATATGGCTCAGTGGTAAAGCATCCCTGGACTCAAGCCCCAGTACTAGAAACAAACAAACAAACAAAAGCACAAAACAAAACAAACAAAAAAACAGGGCTCTAGAATACACGAAGCAAAACTGTCAAAAGTAAGAAGAAAAAGAATAATTGTTAGGGACTTGGATAACTGGTTCTTGATCATTGGTAGCGCTAGAAAGAAAATTAGCATATACACAGAATACCTGAATAACACTATTAACTTGACCTAATTTTTGTTTATAGAATGAAGGACCTAATGACAATGGAATACACATTCTTTTCAAGCATATGTAGAACTTCTCCAAGACATAAAATATGCTAGGCCTGTGCATAAATACCTATGGATAAGTTTTAAAGGTTCAGCAAGAACAACATACTATTTATACTGATGTGTGTACCTCAAAAACATTATGGCAAAGCACAGGACAGATACTGTATAATTCGATTGATATGAAATGTCCATAAAAAGCAAATTTCTAAAGAGAGAAAGAAAGCATATCAATTAAGAGAAAGGATTAATTGCCAATTGGAACATGGGAACATTTTTAGGTAATGGAAACTCTAAGTTTAGAAAAACTCAGGAGATTGTACACTCAAGGAGCTCAATTTTATGATACATAAAGAAGGCCATGCTGGGCTGGGGCAAAAATGGCATAAATGGAGTGAGAAAGGAAAGAGATGAGATGAGCTACAGGAAGGGCACCTATGCAGGAGCCTGTAGTTCAGGTTTAGGATGCAGATTTTTTTTTTTTAATTTTTTTTAGTTGTAGTTGGACACAATATCTTTATTTATTTATTTTTATGTGGTGCTGAGGATCAAACCCAGTGCCTCACGCATGCGAGGCAAGCGCTCTACCACCGAGCTACAATCCCAGCCCTAGGATGCAGATTTTATTCTAAGTGTTTTCACAGAATTTTAAAGCAAGAGGGTAACACAATCAGATATGTTCTTACAGAGACTGGATGGGAGAGGAGTAAGTGGATGAACAGAGGCCAGTTAGGAGTTATTGAAATAATTGAAATAATCCCCATAGAAGATGATGATTCATTAGACAAAGATGAAAACAAACAGAATGGTTTGAGAGAAAAAACTAAATGGATGTATGAGATGGATTGGAAATCAGGAACATAGATGAAAGAAGGGCTCAGTCTAACATCAGGTTCCTTGTTTATTCAACCAGATGGATAATGGTTCTCTTCACAAAGTTGGGGGTCAATGAAGGAGAACCATGCAGCTAGTATGCTACAGCATTTTGGGTTTTTCATAAATATATATCCTTTAGTGAGGGTAGTTATACAAATATTAATTGTGTAAAAAATCCTATTTTATGTCAAATTTAATTGTCTTATTTTGATTTTAGATGCTTAAATTATAAGGTAAAATGTAGGTTCTCATGTCTTCTCTTGATTTACTTGCCAAATGTGAAGTATATATGTGTGTATCCATATATATAAATAGATATAGCTATATATACACACATATAAAAATCAAATAGGTTTATTACATGCTGAAAAATCATAAATTATAAAATACTTTTTCTTTATTATAACAACAAATAAGACTATAATGGCCTATTCATTTTTATAAATGATTAAATAAATGCCATTAAATTGTCACGTTTCTTATATATAAAGAGTAAAACTATATAATTTAACAGATATTTGGTATCATATTGTTCACATATGTCCTTTTTCTTAAAGAAAAATTCTTTAACACAGAATTTTTAAATGGAACATGTCTTACACCATCCTGTAAAATAAATTGTTTATGGATATAGATACATAACACTTATTTCTAAATTCAGTAGTTTACCACCATTTTGGGGGGGAAGTTAAAAAGCTCTATTAACTAGAGGGTAATATACTGATCACTAAAAATGAGTGAGCATCTGAACTGCATCTGTTATAAAGCACCTAATTCCTACAAATATTTTTCCCTAGATAAGATTTAGTATAGTGAGCTGCAAAAAATTGGAGGTAGATTTTTATATCTTTAAGTTATAATTTAATAAGATTTTAGTGGCTGATTGAAAGCAGCTTTATCATATTTCCAAGTCATACATCTAATTAGGGGTAATATCCAAAATATACAAAGAGCTCAAACAATTCAATGGCAAGAAAACAAATAAATAGGAAAGTTAGGTCACATTCATTCCACTGTCTTTCCCTATTCTACTCCCTTTCCTTCCCTTCATTCCTCTTTGTTTACTCCACTAATCTTTCTTCTATTATTTTTTATCCCCACAACCTTATTTTGGATTGGCTTCTGCATAAAAAAGTATTTGACCTTTGATTTATGGGGACTGACTTATTTTTCACTTAGCATGATAGTCTCCAGTTCCATTCATCTACCAATTTTAAAATGTGCTAATGATTTAAACAGACATTTCTTCCAAAGAACAGAATATGAAGAGCGAATAGACACATGAAAAAATGCTCAGTGTCCCTATCAGGAAAATGCAAGTTAAAACCATAATGAGATATCACCTCAGGCATGATAAAACAGCTATTATCAAAATGTGGAATGATAACAAGTGTTGGTGAGGCTGTAGAGAAAAGGGAATCCCTCCATATTTTTTATGGGAATGTAACTCAGTGCAGCCATTATGGAAACGGTATGGAGGTTTCTCAGAAAAATAAAAATACAACTACAATGTGATCTAGCAATCCCACTTCTGGGTATATATACCAAAGGAATTGAAATAGGTATGTTAAGGATATTATTTGCAAAATCATGTCTCTTTCAACATTATTCACAATAGCCAAGATGTGGAAACTTAAGGTCAATCAGTGGATGAATGTATTAAAAAAAAAAACATATGTGTACACACACACACACACACACACAGACTCACACATACACTGGAATACTATATAACCTTTAAAAAGGAGGAAATTCCGTCATTTGTGACAACATGATGGATGAACATAGAAGACATTATGCTAAGTGAAATAAGCCAGCCACAGAAAGACAATACAGCATGATCATACACATATGTGAACTCTAAAAAGTTGATCTCATAGAAGTTGATAGTAGAATGGTGGTTACCAGAGAATGGGGGAGTTAGGGGGAAGAGGAAATGGGGTAAGGAAAGATGTTGGACAAAGGGTACAAAGTTCCAGTTAGACTAGTGGAATACGTTTTAGTAATCTATTTGTATTATATGTTGACCATAGTTAATAATAATATATTATATTCAAAATTGCAAAGATAGATTTTTATCTTACCACACAAAAAATGATAAAGTAAGGTGATGTATATATTAATTAACTAATTGAATCTTTCTATAATGTCTTCATTAATAAAAAATATCACTTGTACTCCCAAATATGCACAATTATTATTGGTCAGTTAAAAATTAAATAGAAAAAAAAAAGCAGCTTTTCTTAATGGACTTGGAATCGTAGTTATTTTTAAGGACTCAAATGTGAATTGTATTGAATATTTTATGTTTTATTTCATATAGCAACAATACTTTATTTTTCTAAGTGTTTCCTCTCATATTCATTCAACATGTATTTTCTCTCTATTACTACCAAGCATGATGTCCTACTGTGGTCTTAGGGTAAGAATGTGAGAGTTCCATGGAACTTGTAACTGCATTTTTCCTATGGAGTTAAAATTATACATCAGCTCAATAAGTTTGGCCCAAGATTCTTTGTGTATAAACATAAACTCTAAAAATATTAAGGGAATGTATTAAATTTCATTTAGCATGACAGTGCAATCTGGTAGCAGAACAACATATCCTATTCTTTAAAAAGCAGGTCAACTATTTATCTAGAATTACTAAACCAATTGTAAGAAATTTGAAATGTAATTCTTAAAAACCTGTTTTATCAATGAACTATGAAAGTACAAATGTTACTTCAGTTATATTTTAAAGAAAGCAACTCTTTAAAAAATGCATTTTTCAAGAATGCCTAGGAATTTGCCCAAGTGTACTCAAAAATGCTATCCAGGATTTCCTCAACATCATAAATAAAATGTTTGGAATTAACATGATATTGACATTTAGCATATGCTCAGCCTATACTTATTCTAGTGGTTATTTATACAAAATAATTAAAGACAAATTTTGGCCCACCTATAAAAATGTTCACATAAACATCCATAGATTAATTTATATTTTTCACAATTCAGAATACACTTGTCTTGTTTCATTTTAAGTTCATGGTGGAAGACAACAAAACAGTCCCAACGATTAAGTTACTGAGACTAATGCAGTAGTGTTGCAATGAAATATATTAATTACTCTGACATTATGTGAAAAGTCTCATGATACATACACGTTATTAGCCTTTAGCTTCTCTAATAGACAAATGGAGCTATACTTGCCTGACTTGGAGTATCAAGTATAGACATGTTAAGCCCCTTACTGGAGTCAGGTTAAAGTGAGAAAAAGTAAAATGTAGCAGAAGTTTTAGTTTGCAAAATCAATATTGGGCAATTATTCATCAATTCTCTGTATAACCTAGCATTGGGGAAGCTTGAGATGTATGAATTAAGTTGGGGAAAGAATACTGTCTGCATAGATCTACATATTTACTTTCCATTGTTGCCAAACACAAATCCTCTGATGGGCCTCCTGATAATTTTAGGGTGATGTTATTTTTCTCAAAGATGCTTCTTTGTGTTGGTGGGGGCAACCTGTTAGTGATATTTAGCTTAAAAAAGTAAAAATTTCACATGGAAAATGACAATACTTGCTTATAGTAAAATAGAAAATATTATTTTAATCATTGAAAATAAGTGATAAATTTATCACGGAAAAATTCCAGAAAAATGCTTCTACTCATATACTATGTAAACAGAGTCTTAAAATATGTGAAGTTCCATGTTTTGATTTTAAACAGAATTCTGTTTAAAATTCCTGTGTAAGAGCCGGTTAAAAGTCTCCACTTTATTTATTTATTTATTTTTAAATTTTTTTTTTCAGTTCTCGATAGATCTTTATTTTATTCATTTATTATTTATATGTGGTGCTGAGGATCGAACCCAGTGCCTCACGCATGCTAGGCAAGCGCTGTACCATTGAGCTACAGCCCAGCCCCCAAAGTCTCCACTTTAAAAGTGGATCCTCAACAAAACCAGCACATGTCAGGACAGCACATGTAGTCAAAGCTTCTACAGATGGGCTATTCCAGTGTTATTATCTTCACTACTGCTCCTTTCATTGTGGGTCATACCTATCTGATCTCAGCCAATCTGAATCACAGCAGTGATCATTTGCCACAGCTATGAAGATTCAAAATAGGACGAAAGGGGGCTGGGGCTGTAGCACAGTGGTAGAGCGCTTGCCTAGCATGCGTGAGGCACTGGGTTCGATCCTCAGTACCACGTATAAATAATAAATGAATAAAATAAAGATCCATCAATATCTAAAAAAATATTTAAAAAAAAAATAGGACGAAAGGCTGATCTGTAGATATTAGCTAAAAGAAGAATGTGGTCATTGATGGAAGAGTGGAACTGAAAATGTGCTAGCATTTGGAATAATGGGACATTTGAGTAATCAGCAAATATGTACTAGGACTCACACAGATATTATACCAACAGACTGTACTGTACTATACTACAAAAAATGACTCCCCTGATCTCAGATCAAGAACAACCTGAGAGATTTGCATCAAAAAGGATTAACTGTTGTTAGTAATGGAAATATAACTATTAATCAATTAAATATAGTGAAAAGTATGTGTGCCTTTTTCTTTAATGATCATTCTGATAAATTAGTTAATAATAAGCATTTGTGAAGTTACTATAGAATGCACACCACCCACATTTTAAGCCAATTATTATAAAGGAATAATGTCATATATATGAATTTGAGGGTCAGTATCAAAATACTAGGTGAGATATATGAAGTTCAGAGGATTAAATTTAATTTTTTTCATTTCCAGAAAAGTCAGTAGAGAGGCTAAAATTAGAACTTTGAGAACACTAAGACAGTAGAATGAATCAGATATAACTTTTCTATGTTCATATATGAATACATGACCAGTGAAACTCCACATTATGTACAACCACAAGAATGGGATTCTAATTAGAATAAGTTATACTTTATGTATGTATGTCAAAATACACTCTACTGTCATGTACATATAAAAAGAATAAATAAGAAAATAGAATAAAAAAGTAAGAATTGAGAGTAGTTATAGACAAAATGTCAAAAAGTTTTCAGATAAAATTATTAGAGTACATGAATTTAGCAAAGTTGCAAGACTCGATATCAATAATCGTTTTATTTTCACATGCCAACAAAGAGAAAATTTAAACTTACTAATATATACCTTTCATAATAACATCAAATATATGAAATACTTAAAAGTAAATTCTAATGCAAGATAGATGAGCTATCTATACTAAAAACAATAGAACATTACAAAAACATTAAAGACTCATGGAGGGATATGCCATGTTCATGGCTTGGAAGACTTCTTATGAAAATATAAATTCTTATCAAATTCACATATGGATATAATACAAATTAAAACCATGTTCCCAATAGCGTCCCTCTTGGATTATACTGACAGGAGATTTTATATGTCTGCAGGACTTTGGAGTAGAAAAAAGATTTATTTAAAAGGGTAAAAGAGCCAACATCCAGAAAGGAAAATTGTTTTCTAAATCTCTATTACATTCACATTAAAAACTTCTAACTTGCTCAGATCTGTTAGAAAAACTCCTTTCATGTATTAATTATGTCCCCACTAATTATACAGAAGGGATCAGCAGCATTATTAGAAGGGAGGGGCACGGAGCAGCCAGGGAAGGAATGATGAGCTCTGCTTGGGCCTCACATTTGAGGCCAGTCTGAATTGCAAAAGAGATTTTGAAACTTCTTTCTTCTTTCCAGGCACACAAAGGGTAGAATTTTCCAGTCCCTGATCTTGTGGACTAACTGGAACAGCAGATGAGATGGGGCTGGGAATGAAGGAAAGTAAGAGAGGAGCGTGTATTTCCTACTCCTAGGACCCCCTCAGCCATATGACATTCCTTCCATTTAATAAGAGTGTTCAAGAAGAACAAGAGGAGGAACACTCACACACTCAGTGCCCATTTCCCATGTCAGGGACGTTACACTGTAAAAGAGAAGTTGAGGAAATGCACTATTTTCCAAGTACAAAAGGAAGGGAAAACCTGGAAGGCTTAGAGGACCAGAGATTGGACGTAAGCCAAGGACCCATGCTGCCTGCCCTCCCTATTCCAGCAGCTTTCCTCCATCTGGAGCCAGCAGAACCTTGTACCCCCAGAAAACCCATCAGGCCCAAGCTTCAGAGAAGCTACCCTGATTCCTCCTCCCAGGGCCATTGTTGGAATGATGGAGGGCCCCTTGTATAGGGCCCCTTGCAGCAGTCATAGAGGCCTTCCCTGGAGTGGTCAGCCACCACCAATCACCAAGGATAAGGCCCTCAGGTCATCAGACAGCCTTGTGAAAAATGGGTACTCAGAATCATCCAAGGAAAATCCACCCAGCCTGTCTCATGGCTTTGGAAACTGCAGCCACTGCCTTCAAGTGGAGGCACTGAGTCTTGTGAGCTGCCCTGGTCCAAAAACTTCTAATTACTAAAGGACATCATTAGGAAATTGTAAAGGCAAGCCAAGGAGTAGAAGAAGACATTTGGTTTTTTGGTTTTTTTTTCTTTTTTTGGTACTGGGGATTGAACTCAGGGATACTCAACCACTGAGCCACATCCTCAGCCCTATTTTGTGTTTTATGTAGAGACAGGGTCTCACTGAGTCACTTAGCGCCTCGCCGTTGCTGAGGCTGGCTTTGAACTCGTGATTCTCTCCTGTCTCAGTCTCCCTAAGTGCTTGGATTACAGGCTTGAGCCACTGCGCCCGGCTAGAAGACATTTGTAACACAGGGTTTATATCATCTATCCATCCATCCATTCATCCATTCATCCTTTTGTCTATATTTTTTCATGCAATCAATAAAGACTAAGGAATCAATAGAAAATTAAGCAAAAGGTCTAACAGGCATTTCATCAAAGAGGCTACCCAAATGCTTAAAAAATATATGACGAAAATGTTAAAAATTCATCAGTAATCATAAATATCAGATTGGTCTAAACTATATTTGTATTAGTAGGGATGTGATGTAATGAGAACTACTCTATACTTCTGGCAGAAATATAAACTTTGGAAAATAGCTTGGCACAGTCTAAAGTTGAACATATGCATACCCTATGAACAGCAATTTTACTTCAAGGCATATACAAAACACATATTCCACATAATTTCTTCACATTCTTAAAATCTGTGATCATTGCAGTGTTGAGAATATGTATATATATAAATGTTCCCAGCAATGTTATTCATAATAACTAAGAACTAGAAATAATCCAAATGTTCATCAACAGTGAGATGGATAGTCACACAATAAAATACTATACAGCAATAAAATGTACACTGTCTGTACATTAAACTATATGGATGATCAAAAAGAAGTTGTAATGAAAAGAAAACAGGTATGATTCTGTTTATGTAGTTTTCCAAAAAGCACCCCCCCCCCCGCAAAGCCCAAAGGAAATAATTGTTAGCAAGAATATGGTGAAACTGAAACCTTTTTGAATTACTGATGGGAATGTAAAATAGTGTAGCTAGTAAGGAAAACAATATGACAATTCCTCAAAAAATTAAGTATATGATCTAGCAATTCCACTCCTGGGCATATATATACCAAAAAGAGCTGGACAGTATTACTCAAAATAGCCAAAAGACAGAAGAAACCCAAGTTATAGAATAGTCAAATTCATAGCTTCAGAACATAAAAGGGTAGTTGCCAAGGGCTGGGAGAGAGAGAAATGGGAAGTTATTATTTAATGTATATAGGGTTCCATCCTGGAGACAGATGGTGGTAATGAGTTTACAAACATGAGAACATACTTAATGCAACTGAATTGTATACTTAAAAATGGTTAACAGGTAAAGTTTATGCCATATATACTTTACCACAATAAAGAAAATCTAGATCACAGTGTTGAAAGTAAAGACAGTGGTCATCTTAAAGGAGAAGGGAGAGGGTGGTGCTTGGTATTCAATGATTGGAAGAGTGTGGAGGAGCTTCTTGACACCCGCAATGTTTCATTCCTGGGTGTATGCTATCAGTGGTAGTTAACTGACTGTTTGGTTTATAGTACTTTATAAAGTGTCACATTTATGTTTTGTGTCATTATCTGTTATCCTTCACAATAAGACTTAAAAATATGGTAAATGTATAACAAATAAGTTCATAGAAAATACATATTCATATCATTTGTCATTACAACTTGTTTATTGCTAGCAGTCTAGAGTTAAAAGGACATGGGTTTGGGGGTCAACTGCTGCCCTTGAACTTGAATTCTAACTTGGCCATGTATAACATATGTGACATTGAAAATTCTTGCTTTCTTTGAATCAATTTTCTCATCTTTATAATAGAAAATACAGCAAGTGTTTTTCATATAACACTTTTAAGGTTAAAAGTATATGTAAAAATGTATAACATATTACCAAGTAAATATGAAATACTATAAATACATTAGGCTTTCATTTCTTCCTTGTAGAAAGCAATTTCTTCACATTTTAAAATTTGCTATCACTGAATAGTTGAAAACTATCTTGTGTGGAAACCATCAAAGTAAATCTGTCCCAAATTAAGTTATCTGAGATACATCATAGTTCATTCTTTCATTTTAATTGATCAAATTAAACAGCGAGAAGATTGAATTTATAACTTCACTGTAAGAGTCTAAAGTAATGTCAAATACCATATTTTAAAAATGCAAAAAGACAATAAAGTCATAAGAAACAATTAGTCAAATATTTTCAAAGAGCTGTTTATTAGAATAATGAAAGAGAAAATCTTTTTAAAAATTGCTTCCACTTAATATTTTACAGATTCCCTTTGTGTCCTAAAGACAATGTGACAACCTTTGATGTTCTACATACCATTTACAGAGACTCAACTGTATATCATGCCAATTCTTCTAGTTTTATCCAAATCTGTTCTAAAATTACTCATGTAATTATTCCAGTAGAAATCATTGTACCTTTTCATTGTTCATTAACACTTCACTGGTAGGAGTTTGGATGTATTTAAATGCAGTTATCAGAGTTCTTATTAGACAGTTAAAGAAAACATTTCCATATTATTTCAGGGATAGAAATCACTAAGTTGAAGCATAACAGAAAATTATTAGCCAATATCAATATAGACAAAAAATAAATTGCCATTAGATTTACTTTAGGGTATACTTATTTTCTTTTCTTCTTTCTTTCTTTTTGTACTGGGGGTTTAACCCAGTTCTACCCAGAGAGCTATATCCCCAGCCCTTTTTAGTTTTTATTTTGAGGCAGTGTCTTGCTAAGTTGCTTAGGGCCTAAGTTGCTGAGGCTGGCCTCACACTTGCTGAGGCTGGCCTCCTGCCTCATGAGATATACTTTTCAATCATTCCAATGAGAACATCTTTTTATATACATTTCCATTAAAATAAAACTAATCACATTATATGCTTCACCTGAAAATGAAAGTATGATGTTGCAGCTCTTTAAGTCTTTCTCAGCATCTCTAGAGAATAACTGCTCAAATTGTATGTTGACATGCAGATAGTAGTAAAGTGGTGGTGGGGCATCTGCAAGGATTCTTGAACTAAATGTTTTGAGACTTATAGCATCAAAACTACATGTAAATGAAATTATCAAACACATGTCTTTTAATTAGAATTTTTGCTTTTACCATTTATTATTAGTTATTTTCTAGTTTCTTCATATAGTATTATTTACTTTTGTCCATCCAACTTATTTGGTTAAATAAAGATTAGAGATGACATAGAATTTTCAATATTTAAGTAAAATTTCATTATACAATTCTCATTCTTCCCATTGCCTTTCTGTTGCATTCCTATATTGTTACTGATCCTCCAAATGTTTCCAAACCAACACAAGTAGTTGTTGAGGGTTTTCTCTGTGTATGTCTCCATTCAGAATACATCATCCTGGTGTGTCCCTTCCAAGAATCCTAGGAGAATATTTGGTATACACACTATCATGGAAGTACCAATGTGTTCAATTTTATTTACTTAACATGGAGTGGGCAACAAATTCACTTATTAATTCCTAGCTCCCCCCTCTAAGTTCTTTAAAACAGGTCTCTAATATTGATGTAAGGTACATATAGAACAGTAATGACAGTATTTTACAAAATTTATTATATATAATATATAATCTAAAAGTATTTTTTTAAAGTCAGAAAAGTACAAGGAATGTGAATCAGAGAATGACTACTCCTTTAAGGGTATAAATTATGATTTCTGTCTTTTTTTTTTAAATCATATTGGGGATTGAACCCAGGGCCTTGTGCATGCAAGGCAAGCACTCTTCCAACTGAGCTATATCCCCAGCCCTTTGTCTTCTTTTTGATGTTCAAGAGTCTATTTAGTCTAAGCACCAGGTGTGGTGATGCACACCTGTAATCCCAGTGGTTTGGAGGCTGAGGAAGGAGAATCACAAGTTCAAAGCCAACTTAGCGAGACCCTTTCTCTAAATAAAACACACAAAAAGGGTTAGGGATGAGGCTCAGTGGTTGAATACCCCTGGATTCAATCTCCAAAAACAAAAAAAGAGCTTATTTAGTCTAAATATTTATTCACATTTTTTATTCCCAATGGATATAGAAGCAATTGGAAAAAAGAAGAAAAAAGTGACATACCTCAGTCAGCTTATTTTGTAATCAGAGTTGGCTATTAAGCAGAACATTTAATTCAAGTAATAAAATGAACATTGAAAAGTTCTACCATTTTTAAGAATATTCCTGTTCTTTTCAATATTAAAACATTAAAACTAAAATGAGGCCATGGGAGAACTTTAGAACATCACAGTCAAACTGCCTTATAGTGTATGAAGATATTTTATAATTTTTTTTTAAGAACAAGGATGTGCCTTACACTTTTTGAAATATTTTGTCTTCTCCTACACTAGCTTCATATATCAGAACTTAATAAACAGATGTTTTGGTATGATATTATTAGCCTTTGTATATTTAATGTTCACTTGGCTAGATCAAAACTCACCTCAAACAAGTTGGTGTACATTGTATTTGACAATGCTTGAAATATCTAGAAAATTAAATAGGGTTTATATGTTTTTTATGTGACAACTCACATAAAGGTCTTTGCTCTGATGAGATTTAAATGTCAGGTAAAAACTAGTAAGAAAAGAATGCTCCAATTTACTTTTACCCATTGCTACTCAAACTTTAATGTGCATAATAAGCACTGAGTATCCTGTGGGAATGCAGATATTCATCCAGCAGGTCTTGAGTGAATCCTGATATTCTACATTTCTAATGGAAAAAGTTCTGAGGGGCCATGTCCTGGCAAACCCACACAATTATGATTGTACCATGCTTAATTTTATGTCTTCTGCTTGATGAGCACCAATGTACTAGTCAATGCTTTAAATGAACAATGATAAACTACAATGAGAATAATATATAAAAACTATTCAATGTTATACATTAACTTTTGTTTTGCAAAAAGCAAAACTACTATAGGAGTTATAGTAGGAGATCTAGAAATGTCAGATTTGTTTAAGGTTCTCACATGTATTTTACTTGATTTCATTGGAAACCTCCCTAAAATATAAACTACATATTCATTTGAAATTTTACCAACTGTAATTTTGTTGTGAGACTTTAGACAAAACCACCTGTCAAACTTAAGGTTTAGTTTGACTTTTTTAGTGATGTACCAAATTTTTGTGAACTTAACTAAAACAGAACAAAATTTTGATTTCTTGAAGACTTCAGAAGAAAGAGAAACACAAAAAGTCGTGTAGTAAAATTAGGGGATTTATTTCTGTTTAAAAAGTAGTTTACAATGTGGTCCTTCTTTTAAAACATATCTACAAATGTTTTCTTATTAATGTAATCCTTCTGAGTGGTACAAGTCAAGCTAACATTCATGTTAAAAGTGAGTTTTCTCTAAGGATAAGGCTTTGATACAGGAAAATTCCATCCTCCAACCTTTCACATAGTACAGGAGAACAGATTTTTAAAATAAAGGGAGAAAAAATAATCATTAAGAAAAATATTGAGGGCTGGGATTGTGGCTCAGCGGTAGAACGCTTGCCTCGCATGCGTGAGGCCCTGGGTTCGATCCTCAGCACCACATACAGAGCAATAAAATAAAGACATTGTGTCCATCTACAAAAAAATTTTAAAAAAAGAAAAATATTGAGACATAAAGACACTAATAAATATTATTACAGAAGAGAATAATGATAAATCTGATTATTTTCGAAAACTTGAATTTTGTGAAATAATATAAACATGTCACAGACTATTTTAGGGAAATTTAACATTTCTAAATCACAATCTTAAAGACAAAAGAGTTGGAATATTGGTGTGTTAAAATGTTATGGATGGGTCTACTTTGACAATTTAGTCTGTTGGATGTGACTTTCACAGTCTGTTGGCAGTTTGTAGGCAAGACATCACACCTGTGACTCTGTGGTTGATTAATGAGTCTTTCAGCTCATTGCTACCATCTGAAGAAGGGCTGTGGCCTTTCTGAGCTTCACTGGTTTATTCGCCTTAAACAGCAGTCCTGCCAGGGTATCTTCCAGAAGAAAATCACACCTGGTTAAAGCTAATGAAAACCTCAATATGTCATTTTCTAGACAAGTCAAAAAGCATGTAAAACTAGACAAAAGATGTATTCAAGTAACACGATTGCAGTTTTGTCATAACCTGCCAATCCAAGAGTAACATAAAAAAAAAAGCTTTCCTCAATGACATACTTCATAATATCAACTTTTAGAGTGGCAATTCTGAATTCTCTGTGCTATAGGAGGACTTCTACAATGCCAGCTCTTTTGCTATACACAATATCTATTTTCAGCAGAAATAGGAAGGTTCTAGTTCATGAAGAGATAGCCACTTAGCTTTAATTATCCACAAATGATTAATCCACTTGGGGAATGTTTACATCTTATTTCAAGCTGCTTGCCTCCAAAGGGTCCACCTGAAGTGTGGCTGGGGTTCTCAGAACTTTTCCCTGAGTGCAAGGCAGCAGTGTAACCGCTTTTTCCCCAATTTTCCTCTGGGAACAGAAAAGCCTTTAAAAACATAAACACATTATTCCCTCCCTATCCTCTTAAAATAAAGTGTGAACTAGAGAAGAAAGTGAGAGGAGACAGTGAGACAGGAAACAGAAAGAAAGGATAACCAGAGATCTAAAGCCACAATGCAGCCTAGCAGAGAGCAAAGTAGGGGAAATCAAGAAAGAGAGCAGAGATTGGAATCTTCCTCCCTTCAGGGCTCTTTACTGTAGCTTTATTTCTGAAGCATAATGAATTTCCAAAACATCAATAATATTTAAGTAAATATTAAAGTCACTTAAAGTTTATTTCTCATTTTAGATTTTGGACCAGCAGTCCCTTCAACTAGCTACATATATAGCACAAAGTTTAGCTACATTTAAATGGCAGAGGGAACCACAACATTCTATGAGCACCAGATAACCCAAAGTTACTATTCTAGCAATTAACATTTTCTGGCCCATGATATTAACAAGTTGTTTGTATCACTGTACACATTATCAGTAAACAGTGCCCTGAAATGGATAAGTACCTGAATGATATTCAGATCTCTACTATCATGTTTCTGTTCATCAGAAACTGGAACTGATTGAATAAGAGTGAATACTATTTCTGTACATTTTACCAACATAGTATGCCTAATTTTATCATGGCATACTATCAGGATAATTATTCATTATCATCATAATCACTGCTCTTTTTCTATTTGATGTCTATCCTAAAAATCATGGAATTAAAATATGTAGTAATCCAATCTTAACTTAAAATTTATTTGGAAGGATTAATTTTGACTAATAAAAGCATTGATAATTCAAGAGCTTAACTGAAAATGTCAACAATAGTTATTTAAGCAGTCATATAGTGATCATTTCAACAAATTTTCAAATTGTTCTATCAATGATTTTATACTGGCTGCAAATTTGAATCATATGAAAAAAATTAAAATAATAATGATTATTATCTTACCTCAGAAATTCTGTTGGGAATTAGTTGGTCAGTGGGAGGCCTGGGCCTGGGCATTATTTTGTTTTGTTTTTTTACACTCTTCCCCAATTATTTTAATGTTCCAATGTTTAAGTACCAACAGTCTATATAACAGTCCTTGTGTTTATTCTGCTGACCTAAAAGAATAAAGTACTCAATCCTACCAGTGAAAAGTGATATCTCAAATTAGGTTGAAAAGTGAACAGTTTTTGTAATTCTTAGATCTATTACTATGGTTTATAAGTTGGACCATAAGTCCAAAACCCTGGGCTAGAGTCACTGCTCAGCTATCTACTAGTTCTGACTTCACTACGTTCCTGAAGACAAATGTTTTCTAGACCATAAAACAAGAAAATTAAGATGTTTTTCCTGCCTTAAAAGCATGTTCTCAAAGAATTTCCAAGACTACAAAATACTGTTCTTACATATAAACAATCACAGTATTTATTTGATTCCATTTACTAAAGGTGAGATTTAAAACAGCATGAGCACATATGTGTCAGTTAAGCCACCATTCTTTCCTGTCTGTGGCAGATATCATTAATTGATCACAGCACTACAGAAAAAATAACTATCCTCCTGGATTTTGCACTCAAGATAAAAATATTTTCTATTTGTGAGTTAAGCACTCATGAGCTGTTCTATTTAAAGGGATAATATACCAGAGGAGTCAGCAGAAGACTAAAAATGTGCAGAGAGTAAAACATTGTTAGTATAGTTCAGAACAAGGACAACTTGTGAATCATGTCTTAACGGAAGGCATAGTGGATAGTCTGCTCCTAATAACTAACAAACTTTCTAACACAAATTGATTCAGAAATCAATTTGACTCAAGGGATAAAATAACCAGATCTGTCTGATGTTGTATTATCCATTGTAAATTAGTAAAACAGAACTCTGGTTTTATAAATGTCTCTTGTGGGTTTGGTTAGTATGAACCAATATTCCTACATGAAACCAAACTGCCAAATTTTCAAAGGTAACAGTAAGGTCATAGACTTGGGTAGAAATCCCAAGAAAACCATGTCCTGCCAAAGAGGTCAGCTGGTCTTCCAGCAATGAGGTATTTGGTAAAGAAAATAATTGCAACATAATTGAAGTAACTTACTCTAGCTTGGATCTGGAATATTCTCCCCAAAGCTCATGTATTACCATTTGATCCCTAGCCCTTGGTGTTGGTGGGAGGTGGTAGAGCCTTTAGGAGGGTAGGGCCCAGTAGGAGGTTTTAGGTAATTAGAGGCAAACTCTCAAAATGAATTGTGAGACCCTCGTCTCTTCCTCTTTCTCTGTTGTTCCTAGCCAGGAGGTCAACAGACTTCTTCTACCATGTGCTCCTGATATGATGTAATATCTCGCCATAGACCCAAAATCAACAGGGTCAACTAACCATGGACTGAAACCTCTAAAGCTATGAGGTTTAAAACTTTCCTCTTTTAAAGTTGGTTATCTCAGGTATTTGTTAGAGTAATGGAAGGCTGAGCAACTCATAACTCAGTTTCTAGACAAAACATTTTCTTATATAAACCAAGATAAAATAAGCTTTTTTTAAGAAGTACAAAAAAAACTTTTCATTTTTGCAGGATTTTTCATATTCAGAAATAAAATGTGCATAAAGATTGTAATGATGCAATTAGGACACAAGAGTCAATGCTCTTTGAGGGCAGGGCTCCCATCTCATGCAGTCCTAGATATCATCTCTTACGATAAATCCTATACCAAAAGACAGATTAGTCATACCATCTGTTGCCTCCTGGGAGATAAATTGCACATTTCAAAGTATGGCAACATTCCACTATAGCATAATGAAGAAAATGAAAAACATATTAGCAAACTGAACACTTTGGGAAAATTTCATTTTCAAATTGTGTGCTGTTTTGCTTTTAAAGAAGTAAAATTATTAAATAAAATGTGTGAGAGGAAGCAAATATTCTTTCTTGTAGCAAAATTATGGATGCTTTTACTTTGTGAAAAATAACATTATTTCCAACGAATGCATTAAAATCACACATATAGTCCACATTTTCAGAGTTGTTATGAAGAAGCATCTATATGTACATACTTCTGCTGAAATCAAATTTCAGTCCTAAAATCCTTGTTAGATTATGGGTTAAGAGAGAAAAATGAACAATTCATTAGGAAACAATTTCACTTAGTTTCTTCTTCAGAAACGCTTTGGGATCTAGAAATTCAGTTGGAGGCCATCTTAGACCAGCCAGTTTAGAGCCGCAAACATAAACACACTAACCTGGAAGCATCACTACCTCTCTCAGGCCTTCCCACTGCTGTCAGGTAACTCTTATCATCCAGAGGGAAACAAGTACAAAACAACAGACTTTCCGACTCCACAACAAACTGCAAGAACACCAAGTGATTAAGAGCAAGACAAATCAGGTACACCTCTCATACTTGACCAAGGTCACTATTAAACTAGCACATCCCTTTTGAAAAGCTATCAATCACACACCAAGTGTGTCTTCAGGAAGGTGCATCCCATCGAAGCCATATAAAAATAAGGCCAACAGAATTTTAGTGACAGACTACAAGGCTATTTGATCTATGAATTACATAGGCCTATCAGTTGTTTACACATGTCTGAGAAACTTCCAGGTCAGATGAGGACAAGAAATTGAAAGAAAGAATCTGTAACTCTTTCAATATTCTTCACTTGTAGGTCCAAATAGAACAGTTGCTCCCTTTCTCTATTCTGCACGCCTCACTCAACTTAGCATCTGACTTTGTCCTAAGAAGCCTAACATTCATTCACTGTGCATGTATGTTGCCAATTTTACTGATTTAAAAGTGAAAATGCTGTGAAGAAACCATCATTCTAGCCAAAACAGCCCGAATATATGATATTATGTATATTAGTCAACTTTCTATCACTTTGACAAAATACCTGAGATAATCAATATATAAGAGAAAAGATTTGTTTTGGCTCACAATTACAGAGGTTTCAGTCCATGGTCAGTTTTTTCTCTTGCTTTTGGGCCTTTGGCAAGGCAGTCAACACATGATGGTGGGGAGTATATGGTGGAGCAAAGCTGCTCACTTCATGGTGGCCAGGAGAGAGAGAGGAAGTGGCTGGGGTCCCAAGGTCCCCTTCACAGACATGTCCTCAGTGACCTAACTTCTTTCTACTCTACTCCACCTCTTAAAGCTTCCACTAACTTCTTTCTACTCTACTCCACCTCTTAAAGCTTCCACTACTTCCCAACAGTACCACAGGGCTAGGGACTAAGCCTTCAACAGTGGGTCTTTGGGGAGCATTTTCAATCCAAATTACAGCACTGTCTCTTTCATGTTGTTTCTACCTATGTTGAACTCTCTCCAGACTACCTCTCACCTTGACCATCTGGCTGACAGAGCTGAACACACTCCTGTGTGTTTCCTGACTCCCTTACATTCAACTTGAATTAGTTTTATCTCCTTTGTCATCTTCTATTATAGTTCTATGGTAACTAGTATGAACCTCCATTACAGGTACATTCACAGTTGTTTTTTTTTTTTTAGTTTGTTTTATTTTTCTCTTCTCTACTAATTTTGAATTTCCTGACAGCAGGTGCTGTGTTTGGCTTACCTCTGTCTCCTGTGCCCAGTGAATGTTTGATGAGTGGATGAATGAAAAGCCATAGATCTACCTATTTATTCAAAGTTTTGCTAGACTAAATAATGGGATAGACATATTGTTATAATCAACACAGCATATTTTGTGGCTTATGTAACACCTTTGTCTACTAGCAAATGCATTTTCTGTATAATAAAAGAACAAGAGTCTGGACCTTTACACCAAGTTGTCAATTTCTAGGGAGTCCTATGTTCAAACCCTTTACAGCTCTGACTTGCTAAAATGGATGTTCATCACTAGCTTTGGGCTGAACCAGATGCATAAATTGCTTTCTGGAGAAGAGACAGGTAAACAATAAAGCCTTAATTAGGCTACTGACTTCTTTACAAATCCAGTCAGATCAGACAAAATTTTTATACCCTAGGATTTGTTACTAGGTTTAATTTATTAACCTGGAATAATCAATTATTTGACAACAAAAAATCTATAAGCTTCCAGGTCAATTGCTAAATCTCCTATTTCTTTGTGACTTCAGAAAACTTCCATTGTACAGAAAACTAGATAAGTCTACTATTATCTCTTTTTCTAAATCACAATATTTTCCTAATTATTTTTCACTTAAAACTCTATTCAGAATAGTGATAATGTTCAAAGGATATGTTAAGATTTAAGTGAAAATTAAAGGTCAGATTTGCTGCCTCTGGTAGGTAAAATTATAAGATAGGTAATGAGGCAGAGCAAAAGATCAATAACTTTTACTTTATACAATGTCTATATTGCCTTATTTCTAGTAAGCATGTATGTGATTTAAAGTAGTTTAATAAGTTTTTAATAAATGAATTATAAGACCTCTTTCTTGACGATCCTTCCTTAACTGAGAAAGTTCTATAATGAAATTATTCAAAAAATAAATTTAGGCTGAACCCCCCAAAAAACATTGTTATGGTTTTGTTATTAGGTGTCCTCCAGAAGCTCATGTATGAAAAAATGCAAGAAAGTTTAGAGATGAAATGATAGGGCTATGAAAGCCTAATCAATGTATTAATCTTCTGATAGGGATTAACTGGGTGGCAACTATGGGTAAGTAGGTTGTGGCTGGAGAAGATGGTTCACTGGGAGTGTGCCTTTAGAGTCAGTATTTTCTAAGCTGAGTCTAGTCTCTCTCTCTGCTTCCTGGTGCCATGTTCTGAGCCACTTTTCTATGCTACACTCTTCCACCATGATGTTTTGCCTCACCTCAGGCCCCCAAAATGGAGTCATCCATCTATCAACTAAGACCTCTGAAACCATGAGACCCAAAATAAACTTTTCCTTCTCTAATTGTTTTTGTCAGGCCTTTTGGTCACAGCGCCAAAATAGCTGACTAAAACAAGCATGAACTCAACTATCCCATTCTTTCACTATTGTGGTTTACAGTGTAAGTCACAAGCAAGAAGAGATTGAGAGTCTTATTCTCCAGATACCCACAGTCACCAAAAGCATTAGCAAAGTTCACAGGGTGACACATGACAAATGTTAACATGGGTCATTTGGTTTATAAATGCCTTGAGACTCTGGAAAACAGGAGATTTGTAAGAGCTATAGGACCGGAGAGGATCTTAGTGGTGGCTTAGAAATAGTCTTGGAAGGGAAGAGTTGAGGGATGACAGTAATGAGAATAGAGAAAAAGAAGCTGGACGAAGTCATAGAACCTGTTCGCATGGGGCTCTCATTTGTATATATCAGAAAGTGCTTAACTTCCAAAGAGTCAGTCATTCTATGTGAGCTAGTCAATCTTCCCAAGGGTGACCTCCCATTCTCTCTCTCTTAGCTAAAGAGAACCTTCATCCTGGTCAAAACTGAGTAATCTTGTCTTTAAGGGAGGCATATTACATTGCATGTTTATAACATCATATAAAGGTGACCAAAGAAAGAACATTTTTACTAGTAGAGCTTAAACAGGAAGGGAAAGGAGTGGATAGTATGAGTTAAATTATGTATTTTTCACTGAAATGAATCATATAATTTTAAGTTGACAAATTTTTAAAAAATCATGGTGTATCATATCCCTTGGATTTATGAACTGAAACAAATAGGAACAGAAATGCTTCAAATGGTTACAACTGGAGTGAGACTTGGGTGACTGAGGAGGTGGAGGGGGCTTCATATCTTATCTTCTTATACCATTTTAAATAATATATATGTGTCACTTATTTTATTTTAAAATAAATTTCAAAATCAATATATAGATTCTGGATACTAAAATATCTTGATTATAAAAAAATTCCAAAAGGTCTCATATTATGGAAAAAAGAGATCAGGTTTAG
Source organism: Geosciurus inauris (assembly GCA_004024805.1). Lineage (NCBI taxonomy): Eukaryota > Metazoa > Chordata > Mammalia > Rodentia > Sciuridae > Geosciurus > Geosciurus inauris. Next base: position 94,142 of record PVHX01000561.1, on the reverse strand, counting down.
ATCTATATTTCCAAGGTACATCTGGGTGAGAGTTTCACCTATAATATAGGAAAGCCCTGTGGGAAAATAAAATAAAGTAATTAAATATATGCCAGATGTGGTGGTCCATGCCTATAATCCCATCAACTCGGAGGTTAAGCCAGGAAGATAGTAAGTTTGAGATCAGCCTTAGCAACTTAGTGAGGCCCTAAGCAACTTAGGAAGACCCTGTCTCAAAATAAAAAGTAAAAAGGGCTGAGTCCAGGAGCAGTGGCGCACGTCTGCAATCCCAATATTTTGGGAGGCTAAGACAGGAGAATCACAAGTTCAAAGCCAGCCTCAGCAATGGCAAGGTGCTAAGCAACTCAGTGAGACCTTGACTCTAAATAAAACACAAAATAGGGCTGGGGATGTGTCTCAATGGTCGAGTACTCCTGAGTTCAATCCCCAGTACCAAAAAACAAAAAAAACAAAAAGGGCCGAGGATACAGTTTAGTGGTAAATCACCCTTGGATTCAGTGCCCAGTACCAATAAAAAGAAAAAAAAAGCATTGATTAGAAAATTCTAATCAATTTATATAAAAATATATAGCATGCCACAAAACAGTACAGTGCATCAGAAATATTAATAATATTATGTTATATGCAAATAAAGGGAAAATATTAATTGCTGCTCAGATATGTTTTTATAATATTTAATTGCATTTTGTAGACATTTAAATTTTTCTTATAAACATGTCATAGTAAAAATATCTTCAAAGAGCTCATTTCCTTATGTTGATATGGCAACATAAACAAACTTGAGATATTTAATGATGATCAATAAGCCTTAAAGCAGTCAATACTCTTTTCATCTTCAGTCAGACTGAATCAATGGGCCTATGACAGCTACTCCTGGTGGAGCCGGTGCTAAAACTTTTTGCAGAAAAACATCACAGTGGCTTTGGGGTCTGAACAGTATTTGACAGGGAAAGGAATTAAAGAATAGTCATTGAAAAAAGAATGTGTTCTATACAAGCAAGTTTTTAAATAGCTTTTGATCCATTGCAAGAACCCAAAAGTGCCAGTATATGAATGCATAATTAGGTAGAAGAAAATTCATTACAAAGTGAATTTTGGTTCACTTTGACAAGCAAAAAATTCTCCCATGGCTGCTTTTGAGGAAATTATTATACCTTCTTTTCATCAAAATGTTGCCAATTCTGCATTTCTATCAATAGCATTTAACATATTTATTTAGGCTGTCTCTTTTCTTACTAAAGTAATGGAGATACTTATTTAAATTGCATTTCTGTTAGCTTATATGACATTTATTATATAATCTCTCTATATATAAGAGAGTCACTTTTTCCATCCCCACTGTGGTAGCCACAGAAAATCACCACTCAAATCTACAGATAGCACAGCTGACACGATGGCTTCAGCTGTCATTCCTTCACATCTACCATGGCATTTGTGTGGAGTCTGTGCTTCTCCTATGCTATTCTTAGCCAGTGTCTGAGTATAATGGAAGGACTACCACCAGCCCACTCCTGTAAGACACAAGATTATTTCAGTGGGTGCTATAGCTCAAGAAATTCCCCTTGACCTTGTGAAAACTTTCTTGGAACTACCTTGCTGTCTGACACTGACTTTTCCTATGCAATCCAACATCACCTTCTCCTTTCATAGGTATCCAAACAGCAACTGGGTCTGTGGGTCTTCCTTGCCTATTCCTGTTTCTCCTTTCTAACCTGCACATGCATTGCTCCCAAAAACCAAAACCAAAATCAAACAAACAAAAAAACTTTCTTGTACCTCTCATCCCATCTTGGCATCTGCTTCTTGGAGGGGATGAACTGACACTCATTCTCTGAAGAAAAGGTTAGCATAATGCTTCTCTATCTTAAGAATCTCAGTCACACACTTCAAAGAGGTAGTAATATGCCTATTTTTATCTAAATTATAGATTTTTTTTGAGCCCTTAACTTGCTTAGGAATGTCTTTTACATCTGTCCCTAGCCATTGTCTCTAACATGGCCTTCCTTCCTTTTAGTTATCCTGCCCCTCTGCCCCAGATGTTACTGATGTCCTAAATTAGCTCCCTGTTCCTGTTACTCCATTACTTCAGAGCTTTGATGATTCTTTCAAGTCTACTGTTTAGATTCCAAACTTCTTAGTCCTCAAGCCCTGCACAATCCAAGTAGCCAACTTAACTCTTAAGTTTTAAATGAAAGAAGACTCTCTTTATCCAAAAGATTGGAGATGACAGACACTAAGTTGAAGTTTAAGAAGATAGTTTGAGAGATTCACATTAGATGGCTTTCATCTCTCTGGTAAAGTATGTGGTGGCAAGTCAGTTGCGGAGGGGAGTATTGGCATTGCAAGAGGGAAAAAACCAAAATGAAAATTCAAAATGGATTAGAAATTGTGTGGAGTAGCACTTAAGTACTCTTTGAAGTACAGTCATGTGTTAACAGTTCAATGATGCAGACAGGTTAGGCAAAACGTGTCTTTAGGCTATTTAGTCATTTGGCAAACGTCATAAATTCTACTAACACAAAGTAAGACAGTCACAACATCAGTAGGAGATATAATCTAATGGGATCATTGTATTGGTTGACCAAAATATTATGCCATGCATGACCACATATAACACTTCATGCTAACTTGTTACTTTATTCCAAACAATAGTCCTTAATATAGAAGAAGATTAAGAATGTTTGTTGAATGAGTAAAGTAAGCAAAGCTATACAGAGGCCCTAGAGAGAAGTAGTTAAGGACATGGACTTTGCTGGATTCAGTGGTACACACCTGTAATCCTAGTTACTCAGGAGGCTGAGGCAAGAGGACTTCAAGTTGGAGGCCAGCCTGGGCAACTTTGTGAGACTTTGTCTCAAAATAAAAATACTTTTTAGAGAAGAATTGGGGATGTAGCTCCGTAGTAGAGTACCCCTGAGTTTAATCCCCAGTACTGGAGAAAGAACATGAACTTCAGCCAGAATCTAAACACTATCACCTAGAGCACTATGCCTCTGTGTTTCTGATTCCTTATCAGGAAAATGATGACAACATGTACCAACTTTATAATCCTACAGTAGTAGGATTATAGTTAAATATGTATATGTGAATCACTTAAATTATATCAGCCATGTGGCAAGTGCTCTCTCTCTTATCTTCATTATCATCAGTATTATTACAAGGAATACACAGCTAAAAGAAAAAGCAAAGAAAGAAACTGAGCAGGGTGTATAGAAGATAAAGTACCAGATACAGTGTCAGCAGCCTTCAGCATGAGTACCATCTGCCATTTAATATTGGTGACCTTGGGCACGTTATTTAATGTTTTGCAACCTCACTCATACCTGTCTCTCATTACATGGCTGTAGTGAGGGTCAAAGGAAAAGATTTGTGTGAAAAATGCTTTACACACCATAAAGGATGATAGACACATACAAGTTTCCCAGCATAAAGGAAAGCATGTTTATGAATTTATTTGGTTCACGCACCAAATCCCTTAGCTTGAGAAATTTCTGAGTATCAGAGTGCTACATCTATACATCCTAAAATACATATTAGGCAACCTCTATGGAAAAAAAAAAATTCTGCTATAGGATTTCAAGATGGCAGGGTGGGGGAGCCTTCTGTTTTAGAACACAGAATGTGGTGGATGAAAAGTCACTGAGGCTGAGGCCTTTTAGTGGAGGTGGAAAGAAATGGGCACTCTAAGGAGCTGGGGCATGAAAAAAATCCCCAAATCTGAATGTCATGGCATATGTAATGTATGTAATGGCTCAGAGGTGTGTACTCATAAAATCAGCTTTCCCGTTTTCTTAAACCCAACTCTCCATAACCAGGCAGCCTGCTGCTGCACCAGGAATTTACTGCTGTGAGCAACTATAAACATTGTGCTAATGGTAGCACTGCCTGAGAATGGTCACTTGAGAGTGCAGTGTGTGCAGTTTGAGGCCAGAGACGATATTTCCTACTCTCCAAACACCGCAGGGCACACGCTATAATCTGATATAGGGTAAAGGTACTTTAATAATTATTATTATTAAAAGCAAACAATCAACTCTATAGATCAACAGCTCTTTTCCAACATGTTTTCTAATCTCTGTTTTTCTCAGATGCATGGTTATTGTCTACCTGGAAAGGCCCCAAAGTGATAGCCAGAAATCTGCCACTACCACCCCTTCTGCTGTTCCTGCCATCATATTTAATTGTGTTTGCTCAACTCGAAGCCAAACTCATATGCAGTATATTTAGATGGTTAAAATAGCATAGCACTCCACTGTATTCACAGATTATTTTCAACAACACAATTCTTGGGAATTAGTCTGGAATAAATAAGGTAAAGAGAAAAGGAGCAACATAAATTTGTTCCAGTGACAAAGAAAACAATATCAAAATGGCAATCTGGAGATCCACCATGAGTGAAGGAATAGAGTGTTCCTTTTGGTGCACTCTCTTGAAATGCAATCACCATCTCATTTGCTAGTCTGGATTTATTTTAAAGTGGGTAAGAACGAAAGCAAAAAACAAATAGTAAGGAACTGTGAAAAGTACCTTGATTATTTCAGAAGATCAATGTACAATCACTGTACTTATTCTTTTACGGCATTAAAGGTAAAAGTGTAGAACTGATATATATGTTGATTTTCTGAACCCTGTAAGGAGTCTCTATTTTCTACAGTGGCAAACTTTCTAAGTTGAAACATATATGTCATTAATACATATTCAGGATCTCCTTTCTGAGGCCTTAGCCACTGTATGTTTCTTCAAATGCCTCAAAAATCAATTAATTTACAAAGGATTGATTGGATGCTACTGTCATTTAACTGCACCTCATATTTTTCACCTCCCATTTTTAGTATCATTTATGAAATCTAAACTCTATCTCCCCAATGTCAAAAGACTTAGGAATCATGGAGTAAGAAACAGACTTTGTTGCTGACAAGGTTATGGCTTGAACTGAATCAGTTTATTAAAAATAAAGAACACCTTCCTGTTTTAATCTGAGCCAAATTTCAAATAACAACAATAATAATAGGCATTTGAAACATAAGAGTTTAACTAATCTGATTCATCCAAATTTTGAAAATGCAGAGAATAAATATGCAGTAGAATAAATTTTTACTTGTGATTTACCAGAGTATATTTCTTGTACTTAAATGACTATTAATTTAGGATCACATTTTTTGAGGATACCTAATTTATGTTTGTCTGTCAGGGGTCAGCTTTTTCCTCTGCAATTTTATTCCACATTTATTCATTAGTTAATTCAACAAATATTGCTTAGAGCCTACTATGTTCTAAGGGCTGTTCTAGGTGTTGGAGGCACAATTGAAATAGGTAGGCAAGGTGCTGATCTCAAAAAGATTGTATTTTACTGTCCAGAATAAGGTTAAACAAACAGAAATTAAGATTTTGGATAGTGATAATTCAGTTAAAGAAACACACTTTAGGAGAATGCTAGTGTGACCAGGAGGGCTGCTTTCGATGGGTGATAGGGAACAATCACTCTCAGGAGGTAATATTTACTCCAGATGGGCAAGATGGTTCTGGGCATGTGAAGAGCAAAGGGAACTGCAACTGCCAAGACCCTACAGTGGGAAAGAACTTAGTGAATTCAAAGAACATGGAGAAGGCAACACGAGCATCATGAATTAGAGGGAGGTGTTTTGAGATGAGGTCTGATAATGAGCAGAGGGCTCATCCCTGCCAAGGACTCAGGCAGCCACTTCAAAATTTGTTCTGCCTTTGGAGTTAGTACAGATCTCGTGTGTGGAACCAATGCCAATATGGTCTCAGGTAAGAGATATGGCTGACACCCTATAGATTCTCTCTTTCATGTGTCTGAACTGTCCCTCAAGTATTCATCTCTTGTATCTCTATCTTCTCAGTGGTTTCCTTTGCCTTTTGCCCATCTTCCTTGCTCATTTTCTCACTGTTGGTCTTCCAGACCTAAGGGCCCACTGCCTGTTCTGATCTGATTCATGTCCTGATCTTCCCTATTAGTTTAAGCCTGGAGTCTACATAAACTTGGTCTGGGAGCTTGATCTTGCAACTAATCCAAAATGGAATTTATTATTTCCTTACATGACTAAACTGCTGCTATGCTACTATTTTTCTGAATATGTATGACATTTTTAATTTTCAAAAATATTTCCATATACTTTAACTCCTGATTGTGACAATACTATCCATGAGGTAGCTATGTAATTATCATTATTTCCTTTTAAATGTAAGAAAATCAAAGTTAGAGCTAAGCTCCAGAAAACCAGGGATCCTGCTTTCCCATCTGTGTCTTGTTTTGGGGGTGAGGATGGTCTGTTCATTGAAGAAGATAAGTCCCCAGATGTTTTGCTTCCTATATGGAAGTTCAAAAGCAGGTGAAAAAAATTTAAGAGATAAATAGAAAGGATTCCCTTCTTCTGGACATTTTTTCATACTTATGTATTTGAGCTTGCTTTTCTTTGTAACATGTCCTCAGACAACATTCACAGCCTCATTCATATATGTAGGCCATAATGCAGAAGTACGTTAAAGCAAATATATTACCAATAAAGGGAGCAAAAGGGAACACATGATCTGTTTAATTGAATTTGGAAGAAAGAATCAAACATATTCAGCTGAACTATTCTTGATTCTCTTCTTCAGTTTCACCTAACCCCAAAGACGATGGTTGTAGGCAAAAGTGCAACTCTGTAGATATTGGATGGCATATATAACCCTCATGCTAAAAGCTCAGTGTTTTGTGGTCTCATTATCAACTATATATCTTTCAGATAACCATGTTGTCAGATAATTCAATGCACTATTTTTTAAAAAGCATTCTCAGATAAGTCCTAACGAGAAAGTATTTTACAGAAAATAACAAAAACAATTTAATTACTCATTCAACATTAATCAAAACTCACAAATAACATTCTTAAAATAAATGGGAAAGTGATAGAAGAGATTAAAAACTTTCAGGGGTCTTTCATCTTTTAAAGTAGATCAGTTAGGCACATTGTAGTTTGTGGTGTGGTACTTTGCTTTTCGTGCCATCCTTTAAAAAATCTATGTTTCTTATTAAGATGAGATTCTAGCTGTTTCTATTAAAAATTCATGACCTTTTCCCCAAGAGAACTGTTTTCACCTGTTATTTCTAACTAAATTTGCAGAAGTTCCTTTCTCTCACTCACTCATGCACATATCTCAGGGAAATAGATTTAATAGCTAGTGACCTAACTGAAGTATATCTAAAGTTATTAAACAAAAATAACAATATATAATTATGTTTAAAGCACAAATTTACTTAGAAGTGACTATTACACAACACAAATGCAGTAAGTTTTGAAGGACATGTCATCCCTAGAGTACCATTTAGTGAATTAGAAGCAGCAAGTCCCAACTAAACAAAAATTAGTAAAATATTACACACTTAGTCTGCATAAACTCAAAACTTTCCAAAGAGCAGAAAATTACTTATCCTTCTGAGTTTCCAAATAGACATTTAATACTGTGTGCACACATCATGTAACTAAAGGTTACACATCATGTAACTATCAACACTTCCTCTCACATTTTCAGACAACTTTGGGAAGGATAGGAGTACCTCTGGGGTGCATTGTGCACAAACAGGGTGCACTCTGGATCACTGTCTGCCAGGTGGTAAGCTTGCTACAGGGAAGGCTCTGTCCTTGATGGGGAAGCTTCAGGATTGTTCTGCTTTGTCCATGTGTGTAATCTTAATTCGGGGTGAAATATTAGGAATACCATTATGACCACACATTTAACCTACACTTTTTTTTTTTGGTACTGGAGAGTGAACTCAGGGGCGCTGGACCACTGAGCCACATCTCCAGCCCTATTTTGTGTTTTATGTAGAGACAGGGTCTCACTGAGTTGCTTAGCACCTCGCCATCGCTGAGGCTGGCTTTGAACTCGTGATTCTCCTGTCTCAGCCTCCCTAAGTGCTGGGATTACAGGCTGGCACCACCGTGCCCGGCTCACTTTTTATTAGCAATAACACTGAATCTCTTTTTTTTAACCCTTCATTTGGGAAATACTACAATCTTTCTCCTATAAGACATTTTCTTAAATGCACCCCAGATTTCTCAGGGATAATTTGGCAATTCTTCTATGTCACTGTCATTATTTTCTTTCAGGGAAAAAAACAGTTTTGAAAAAAATTGGTAATACATCACAAAGATCGTATAAAAATATTATAAATAGATAAAATGTAACTTATATAGGAGTCCCATATATATATAATATGAAATGTAAAAATTTATAGAGAGATTTAATTTGAAAGTTTATAAGAATTCACTGAAAACTACAAAGATGTATTTGTAAAATCCATATAAATTAATACAAAATAGAAAATGTGAATAGAGTGTGCAAAACAAATGACAAGTGTAAGTAACTAGGCTGAAATCACATTATTATTTTATTGTATTGTAATGGTGTATGTATGTGTGTGCATGTGTATAAAATAATATGTAAATGAGGCTATAACAAGATAGTGCCAAAATAACTGGCTGAAAAGTAAAAAATTCAATCATGACAGTTTTACTTATATGTTTCCCCTGATTAGACTAGTTGATTTGGTCTGGCATTTTAAATGCATTCATTAAATTGTTGTAAACAAAGGTATAATTTGATAATGTCATCCAAGTCAATAATTTCTGGAGTTTACAATAATAAACTATTAAATGTACAAAGTTAAAAATATTTAAAATTGAGACTGAAATCAACTAATTTCATTTTGAAAACAAATTTTGCAAATGTTCATTAGAGAAAACAGAATTTAGGAAGTAGGCTTATGTAATTTTAGCCAGATTATTTCAAGATGAGGGACTGGAGAAAGAGAAAATAAGAGATTTCTCTGCTGGCAAAATGTCTTTGCTTTTTCCCAACATGATACATCATACACTTGTGTGTGCACGTGCACATACACACGATCTTCCTTCACCCCCAGATCCCCCAGATCCCCAATCTTATTACCTGTTCTTGAGAAGCACATTGAAGGTCATCTTATCCAGTCCCAGATAATTTGGCAGCAAGTTTGACCAATTCCAGTTCCACTTTGTGATGGCTGACTGTTGATAAATGAGAAGACACTATTGTTAGTTATTAATCAGAGTTAATATGATCAGTAAATTAAAGCTCCAGCTGTGATAGACTAACTAAGAAGGAGGGGGGTCCAGAACAAGGACTTAGACAGATAACATCAATCATGTCCACAGAAGAAGGTTTTTATTCCAAAAAGACAGCAATTAATTTATAAATCCATTTGGGGATGTAGTCATTACTTATAAAAATATAAATCAATTTCTTGAGTTGTTATTCTTCCAAGTGTTAATGGCATTGGCCCAACAAGTTTCTCTGGGAGAGTGACTCTTTGGAAAAACAAAGCAAAGTAATTGGCAACTTTTGCACAGATCACTCTACAGGCAACTTTTGCATAAATCACTTTATATTTTTTTAGCACTCAAAAGTTTGATTAAAAAAAACAAACAGCAGTGCTAAGGCTCAAATTGTAAGACTCACCATAATTAGAGTATGATATTAATGTTATCTTCTTGGTCAAGAAAATGCCTTAAAGGGAAACTATAAGGACTTGCCAGTGTAAATAACATAAATGATTTTCTTTTCTCATTAATACATAATTTCACAACAGAGTAAGGAGAAAAAAATGCTGTGAAAAATGATCTCATAATTCAGAACTCAATAAAACATGCCATTTATTTAAATGAAGTAAGGATAATTTAACAGCTACTATAATTATTTATGGTTTGAAGCAATCTAATATACAACATAGGAAAACAGCCAATAAACCCAACCTTACATAATACATTTTGTTTTAAAGTATTATAGATGCTTATGTTCCTTAAAACTAAATAGTTTGAATAACAAGAGTCCAGGCTGATGTTTAAAATCCAACAAGAGCTATCCCCTGTCACCTGCTGATTAATCAAGCACTACAATCCTGTCATAGAGCAGGAGAATTCTGCCCCGGGTTGTCAGCATTTGAAGGTCTTATTCTACTACAGTATTGATGAATGTAGACGAGCACTGTAAGAGGCATGGTAAAAATATTATCTGCATGCCGAATTAGGCCATTGTTTTAATTCTTATTTTCCTCAGAGCTCTAGGTCAAGCAATCCTTCTCTTCTGCCCTATTAGTTCAAATTGTCTGTCAAGAGGTTTCTGGGAAAAGCCACCAGAAGAATGAACAAAGCAAAGCAACTTCAAATTTCAAAAACTTTGGTGGAAAGATGATCTTTTTAATGTAACTACTGAAACATGTAGCTTACACAATGGATAATCTGACATTTAAAAATGTATGGAGTTTATTACATTGACTTTTTTCCAAATGTCCTTGCTTTAAGGTCCAAGTGAATTAGCAAAATTCACTTGGAGTTTGGGGATGTGTTTATTGTTATAAAAAGAAAATTTATTCATGTCATTTAAAATAGAAGCTTAATGTTCTATTTGTAATTCATTTAAAATTGTTTTCTAATTAATCTAATACACTCAGAGAGATCATAAGGTGTTTTGTGAATCTCTCAGAGGATAAGAGGTGACAAGGAAGAGGAAAAATATTACAAAATGCCTGATTCTTTGTGCCTTCTGTAGACACAGCCTAACAGATGTTCCCTCTGCCCATGGAAACTCACCTGGCCAAAAGTTAAGTTTTATAGGCCAAACATATGAATCAGTTTGACAAATAGAAGGTAAAATATCTTTTAAAAGACAATTTGTGCAGACCATATAAATTAGAATAAGGGATTTTTGCTTCCTAGCCAAAAAAAGAAAAAAGCTTATGAGTACATATTCAAACCAAAGCATTTTCTTACTTGTGTAGAGAAACCACATATTTAAATTAAAGTTACCATTTAATTTCTGCATACCTGATCTAGCATATCTTCACAAAACACCTTGTGCACATGGAAAGGGTTAAAGGCAGAAGGCTGAGCTTCCACACTTCTCAAGGTCATCTTTAAAGGTCGAATGGGTAATAGCTTTTTCTCTGAACCATTCATAGAAAACAGCTGTTCTTTTAAATATTCCTTTAAGAAAAAAAATTACAAGTCATGATAGTGAGAAGCACATATTCTCTTTAAAAACAAACTGATCAATATCCAAATTTACACTTTCCACACATTTGCAAGATTATAGCGTATTACTTGTCTCAGGAAGAATACATTTTCAGAAGATACACAGATGAGTACCAATCAGCATTGCAGTAAACCTATCAAAAATAGGTTTACCTCTTGTATAGTATAGATTTTAAAGCTCATTTAACAAACTCTCACATAGTGAATGAATGCTTTATATGTCAGTCTTTCACAGGCATTGTCTTGTCACTGGTTCATGGTTTGTGTTACCATGTCTGGTTACCAGAACATAACTCAGGTGTGATTATGCCCAATACAAGATTGTTCTTTCCCTCATTAAGTATAGTTGCTCCCTACTCCAGGCTCAGCAGAGCACTAAGTATTCTGATATTTACCTGCAAGTAGTCACATTCTAAGCAGAATTATTTATAATGCAAGCTCCTAAAGTCTATTTCTATTCTGTGGACTGAAAAATATCAAGGTGATAGAGGCTCACAATATATAATTCTAATCCTCCAAGTGCCAGTGAAGTCCTGGGAAAAAAGAGACAATCTACTACATTATACTCATTTTCCACCCATAAATAAATAAGGTGAACAAAGAGTCCCAATTTATGGTACTCTTCAGAAGAAAGCAAAATTAAATGATTAAAAATCTATCATGAGCTGGGTGTGGTGGCACACGCCTATAATCCCAGCACTTTGGGAAGCTGAGATAGGAGAATTGCAAGTTCAAAGCCAGTCTCAGCAATGGTGAGGCACTAAGCAACTCAGTGAGACCCTGTCTCTAAATAAACACAAAATAGGGCAGGCATGTGGCTCAGTGGTCGAGAACCCCTGAGTTAAATCCCTGGTACCAAAAAAAAAAAAAAAAAATCTACCATAAACTAAAAAATGCTTGCTATTAATAAAAGTTACTTAATAAATAAAAATAATAAATATTATTTTGATTTTAATATGTCACAATGATTTTTTTCTTCAAGGTTAAGCTTAAGACAAAGTTCAGAGTCTTAGAGATAAATGAACCTCAGAAGTCATTTAAAAATCCTTGCTACTCAAGGTGTGGTACACAGACCAGCAGAATCAGTCTCAACTAGGAGCTTGTTAGCAAAGCAGAATTTCAGCCCCCACTGAATCAAAATCTGCCTGGCAACAGGAATTCCCAGGAGATTGGGAGGCACATAAAAGTTTAAGAAAGTCTAGTCCAACACCACAGTCAATGGTTGCCTCTGAAAGGTCAGGGGACAAGCCTGTGGTCACACAGAGGAGAGTGGTGGAGTTGGGGAAAGAAACCACGCATCTGGCTTCAGTTTACCGTGCTTTCTCCTGAGTCCCTACAACTTTACAAACACCCATTGTGTCCATGGTGGAGAGAAAATTTCAGATTTTACAACCTAACTGGCATTTAAAGAAACCACTACAAAAATTAATTGTAGCAGTCATTTCTCAAACTTGCTCATTGTAGTGCATTTCTCTTCAGAAAGATTAATTCTATAGTGTCTGATAGAGTGACACACATGAACTTACTAAAAATGTTTAGACAATGCTAAAGCCATCACAAAGAACCTTTATGCCTAGATATAAATTACTAAACAGAAACAAAGTTTTTCTCCACAATTAATGAAGCAACATTTTAAAAAGGGGGGAAAAAACCCACAAAAAACCAAATACCTCATTGGAAAAAAATGCTTTGTTTTGGGTAGTATTTTTTCTTAACTAATTGCCCCTTACATATATCATATTTTTATCTATTTTTTGTTTCCATTATTCAAAAAAACAGTGCTCTGTTACAAGTTGTGAACAAAATGGCATTTACTCCCTTGTTAATCTACTATATTGACATCAGTACCCTTTCTTAAAAAAACAGGTTCTTTTACTATGACATTGCTTTAAATAGATTTAATCAGGCCTATTTGTTCAGAATATGTCCATTCTTTCTTGAACACCTTCTCTGTGCAGTTACACCAAAGTTTAAATTTTGACCCATTATTTTTCTCTCTACTTCTCTCCACTAAAGTGTCCCCACCTGCCTGATGATCCCAACTAGCACACTCATTGAACACCACCAAATCTGGGTTTCTCATCTGTGCTCATGGCCAGGATTTTAACCATAACTGTAATTTTTTGCTCAGACATCTTCCCTTATGTCAAAGACAAACCTTTAAGCCCACTGTCCTTTACAACTTCTTTGTCTCTAAAAATGTATTCTTCCCCTCAGCTGGGCCTGTACCCATAACTGCTTCTGAACCCACACTACATTTTGAGTGATGTTTATCAGCACATGTGAAGGTGCTAAAGACTCATAGCACTACTCATCAAATGAGCAAATTGCACAGTGCATTTGCACCTACAGCACATAATGACTCCCACTTATAAGCAGCCATGAGTACTATATTAGTCACTCAGTCACCTTGGTATTGTTTGAGTTTATTGCCTGTGTTTTAATATTAGTCACAAGGCAAAAGTCTCCTACTTGCTTTGCTTTTTGTTTAGTAATTTAGTCTTTTACCTTACTGCGCATGCCTCACTCAACAGAGTAAATTAAAGACAGCTCAACACACAAACTGATGGACATTGTCATACTAGTAAATAGATTCAGGTGTAACAAGGAAAATTGTAAGTTTGAGCCCAATTGATCAAAAATTGGTGACCTCCCAGTAAAGATTTCATAGCATACCTGTTCAGAACCACTGCCTCAATTACACAAACTCTGCGAAAGAAGAATATATCAGATGACTGACAACTAATATGCAACTTAATTTTTGATGATTTTGTTAATTGGTAATTACTGATCTTTTCTATCAGTTTGGCAATCTGTACCAGTCATTACTATCTCCAGAGCTACTGTGACACCAATTTACACAAAGGCTCTAGTGGTAATCATATTTCAACATCTCTTTCTTATTAGTCACCACAATTACTTTGGCCCATCCAGGTGGCCAAGTGCAAATGCCATTGAGGAACATGAGTTGGTAAGGGAGATCTTTCATTTAGCCAAGGACAGGAGTTCCCCAGCTCCCCAAATAGAAATCCCACACAGGCTATCAGGGATCATTAACAAGAGTGAATAGTCTCTGTTACTTTGTAGCAACTACATACTGAGCTCTGGTGCCTTAAAGACAGGGTCATTTCTCATGCTACGAATTTCTCACATCTGGTTATCATTGAAACATTGTAATGCCACTTGTTTATTGATTAGTTGATTAGTTCTATGAAATCCCAGAAACAAGATTTACTTCAAACAACTCTCAGAAAATGGTGAGGATAACATTTATATAACAATTGTAAAACGCTGTCATGGAATTTAATTCACTGCTTGGAAATCTATGGTTTTAAAAGGCCTATATAATTGATATAAAATACTGCATATTCACATTATTCATATTATATAATTTTTACTATACCTGAAAATACAATCATGTTTGCAAACATAAATATGATGCCACATTCTAATTCAGATACATATGATCAAAATAAAAACTTGATGAAGTTAGCAAACTTATATTGTTTCAAGCCAATAGCCAAGATTAACTGTGTATATACATTTTTGTTAGAACAGCTCAAAAATTGCAAGGCCAGGGGCTTGACCAAGCAAAGTGATAGGCATAACATTGGTTCCAGCCAGTTTCTGTGCATTAATGAATTTACTTGGGTTAATCTGGTTGCTCCCAAATAAGGTTCAGTATTCTTCTGAAGTTTTTAACTACATAAGGAATCTCTAACTTCACCAGCACAACTATGATGCCTTCAGGAAAACAGCAATGTCTTTCTTCAGAAAATTCATTTCCACGAATACCAGATTTTAGCATCAGCTTAACGGTCACAATCACGCAATTCCCAAACTACACCTCTAGTCTCTACAATTCAGAACTGAACTGAGTTTATGAGCCATGTTATTGTTTAAATCATACAAATAAAACCTACATTGTTTCAGTGAAGCTTTTTCTGTACAAATGCAGAACAGCCGGGACTGAATAGATTCTATTAATAATGCAATATTGAGTTTGGTATTGACTTTAAGAAGTATTATCACCTCCTTGACTAACCCTTAGCTGCCAGCAGACGCTGCCTCAGGCCAGTACACACCTAATTGCTCGGTAAAAAGGCCGTTTCCCTACCTCATTGAGCCGCATGATGTGATAAATTTGCCTCAGGTACTCGCTGCCACCTGGTTTGTGGCAGACATCCAGGACCATCGTGTTTATTTTCTGCTCAGTCAGTTCAAGAGCAGTGTCTCCTTCTTCTAAGACTGTGCTTTTCTCCATTGTCATGAAGGCACTAAACACAAAAGAAGCACACACATATCAGCGGCGAAGAATTGTAAAGATGGAAAATAATCAGAGAGATTGAGTGTGGAGAGTCGATGTAAATCTCATACTCCAAGTACCCATAAAGACTTTGCTCAAATAGTAAGCCTTCCCAAACTGCTGCTGATCATAGAAACAGCACCTCAGAATTAAGCACCTGAAAGCATTTTTTAAAATTGAATCGTTTCTTTTAAAACATTTCTTTATTGCATTTATACTCCTATCTATAAAACATTTTCCCATTACTGCAATTGTTGAAATTGCTATAATCACAGGATGAAAACAAAACATTTCTTTTTAAGAACGTGTAAGAAATAATTTGTATTTCCTCTTTGAGGATAAAAAGTATCTTTGATAACAGGAATAGCTTTGGTATTCTGTCTTTTGTAAAATCCTCTTACACCTGTCTTAGAACACATTAAAGACTAGTTAATGTGTCAAAAGGGGGAGCCTATTATGCTAAATATAGGCTGGATGGTTGGTGGCAGTGTGCTTACCACTGGGTATTTTAAGTTGGCCTTTGACACTTGTTGCCTTTAAAAAATATATGCCCCCTCTCCTGCTCCTTTTCTGTAACAGATACATAGCAAAGGTCATTCCTTTGATTATTCTTCCAGAAAAAGGGTTTACAGTCATCACACTAAGAATGTTGAAGACATAGTCCTGAAACGTTTGTTCATGGAGAATGTATATATATGCTTATTCTTCATTTTGAACATTACTTACATAATAATGGATAACAAAATATTTCCAACACATCAAAGTATACTAATGTAAAAAAATTATAATAGTCATCACACATGCTACATATTCTACACTAATATTATTACAATTCCTATTGGATCATGTTAGGCTTTTCAGTCTGTGTTCTTAGGAAAACTCATGGTTTTCTACTGTTTCCCTGGCTGAATGAAATTTATTGTGGTGTAATCAGCTGTGTACTGCAGTTCATTACTGAGATTTTGCCATGATTATAAAATTAGTTCTGCTAAGAGTCAGTGCCATTGACCTGAAGACTGAACCAAATGATACCCAGCTGCTGGACATTAACTCTGATATTGCTTCCACATGTAGCTTCAGAACATCCTTCTCAAAAAAAAAAAAAAGAAAAAAAAAAAAAAAAAAAAAAAAAAAAAAAAAAAAGAAAAGGAAAGAAAAGAAAAGAAAAAAAGGAAGAAAAGAAAGAAAGAAAGAAAAAGGAACTTTAAGATTCTATAAGCCTTATTCCCCCAAAAGCAAATCCCACTCTGATTTAGAGATATTCATCAGCTAGCTTAAATCTTTTTTTTTTTTTTCAAATGGGCCTTGTTACGACTTGTTACCATATGAGAAGTTTGCATGTATCTTTTTAAAGCTGCATATATGTTGCAAGCAAGATTTCGTGTCAGGTTTTGTAGAGGCTGACATTGAAAAAGTTGAGGGCCTCTGACAAAGGAGTATCTCAGTGTCAGCCCCTGAATTGTATCCTTTCCTGTCCATCACTGTGCAGGTGAAGCAAATGATTGGATTCAGTCAATGCTATGATTAATGAGTTCCTCTCTAGATTTGGGACTGCCTATCAATCATGTCATTAGGGAGAATGTGCCCTGAAAGAGGCAGACCTTAGCCAAGGAATAACTGCATTAATCTTAATCTGTATATGCACCCAGCCAGCCAAGTCAGGGTCACCATGATGAAAAACAATAATCTTCAACTCGACAAATTACTTTGCAAAGACAGACATTTCTTTACTTTTTTGGGCTGTGTGTTCTCCAGAATGTAAGTTGACTGTTTACAGCTTGAGAGTTACTACAAAGTGAAGGTTATTTTAATGAATAGTAATGCTTTCAGGCAGTATGCAAGACAGGCAACACGTACAGCTGCCACCTTTTTGAGTGCAGTTATTCTCACCATTTCCATAAAAAAACTCAAAGTTAAATCTGGATGCAAGTGAAAGAAATCTAGCTAAATGATATTATGTAGGTTCCAAGATAATCTTCATGAGGAATTAAGATTTATCTTAACAGAAGAACTATTTCAGTGTAATTGCTTATATATCTGTATTTTTTAAAAATATGGCAACCCTCTACCTTACATAGATATCATGATTTGAAATGCATTTTCTTAATAGTGTAGATCTATTAATTAAATAATTATTAATTTATGAGAAATACTTAAAGATAAAAGTCAATGTGTATTTCAAATAATCAATTTAAAATTGAAGTCAAGAAGAAGCATTCTAATAGTGCCCAAACTCTGTAAGAGATTATTATAAATGAGTTAAATCCAAATTAACTCTTTTTCAAATACATGTAATAAGTAATTTTAAGTCTGCATTTTTATATATTGGTAATTGAGAAATTGTGACATAGTATTGTGCTAATTACCTAACCATTCAGAATCTTTGTTGATTAAAATATTTTAAATGAGAAATTCTTTTGATGCATGTTCTAAGAGATTGCTAAGCAATCTTTTCACTTATAACTAATCAGCTAAATATTAGCTAGACATGCTCACACTACAAGGGGTACCAGATGTATTGGTGTTGTTTATAAAACTTTAATTGAAATCATCTTTTGCATGTAGTCCAGTTATACTACTTACACATTGCTTTGAATAGATCTTATTTGATAGAGTAGCTTCTAAATCAGTAGTATCACAAATTTAACTTTTAAACTAAAATCCGATCTATAATTTTTACTTCTCTCTTTTATAATCATTGGATAATGACATCTGACCTTAATCTTTTAGTCACTGGACTAAAGCCTGTGAATTGGTATTGAATGCAAATATAAAGATTAAGAAGGTCACTGTCAATGTTACTAAGCATTTGCCTGACTGCTATTGTTATTTCCACCCAGGGGACACCTAAAAGTAAATTTCTAGAAGTCAGTATGACAAGACCAGGAAAATCACGATTACCTACTTTTCACCATATGGATTAATATAAAGTCTCATAGATTAACGTAGACCAGCAAAGAGCAATAGTTATAGTACCAACCTGTGAATGCAATGTGTTTTAATAATTTATAAATAATAAGTGCTTACTAGTTCTAAACTTGATGTGAAGAACTTTATGTTATTTAATTTTTCAAAACAATTCTGTCATCTTGGTTTCATAGTTAAAACTGAAGCTTTGAGTAAATCAGTAACTTGCAGAAGCTGACCCATTTACAAGGGATTTGTATTTGTTCCTGATTCTAAAGCCCAAGCTCTTTACCACTACCATCTACTAGTAAGAGTAATATTTCAAGTGGCTTTTAGTCTTTTCAGGCACAAAGTTATACTAGTATCTGCTAACAGTGTGAATATACTTTAAGAGAATGAGACAGTGTATGTGGATGTTTTAAAAAGAGGCTGACTTAGCAATCTGTAGACCATCTGAGCCGGAATTCCTTTATCAATATCATGAAACTATATATCCGAAGACTAATTTTAAGACAGGAGAGCTCTATGTACATATTTAAATTCATCAGGGACCCTTAAAACTCTTTGCAGTACTACAAATCACTTAGCTCTTGGTGACAAACCTATGAGAAGGCTGACATTTTCATACTGGAACAGCTGGGTGTGTTGATAGCTTGAGTGTGATATGCCCCAGTTGCCCTCTGGGATTCTTATATTACCAGATGAAAAGTGTGTACCTTTTTGACAATCAGGTACACAGAAAGCAATAAAAAGGCTTTCGTATCCATTAATTCCTTCTTAATTTAATCTCTGTGCCCACTCCACTTACAAAACACTCCAGTCTATCCACTAGATACCTGTTTACACACTGAAAAGGAATGAAACTAAATTCTCCTGGGTGTAACTACTACCCTTTTAATCAGAAACCTTTAGATGGTGACCCAACAAGTATAGTGTTCTTGTTTATCAATGGGATTCAAATTTTAAGAAGACAAGGAACACTTAACAGTAGTGTTTAGTGGGATACTTGTCTTTTTCTATCTTTATCAAAGTTCCCATGAATTTAGCCAAATGACCAATGCTGCCCATCTGACAAGAGTTTGTTGTGGTTGTGTACTGGTAATTTTGTTATTGTGAAAGTATGTGATGAATTCGGTGAGAGAAAAACATTGTCTTACCATTCAGTGCTCAATTTCCTAGCTTTCAACAATTGGCGTTCAATCCATTTGGGCTTTTGCTGTTCAATGCTTTGTATGACTTTTTGGGTCATTTGATTAGGGCTACTTTGCTCTCCCATGATGCTTTCCAAACACACACAAATTAAACCCAGTTTCTCTTTACTCCATCTGTCAAGGGAGGCACCTGTTAAAAGTTCTACCGTGTTTCCGTCTTTAAATATGTGACATATAAGTACAATCAAGTTCCAGACAAGCAGGCCAGCTTTCTTCAATTCAACAAAGTTCTTTGACATTTTCCTCTCAGACAGAAAAAAGAAGTATTTAATTGGGGGAGGCAAACATGCAATCACTGTAGGTAACTTGCTGATTACAATAGATACTGCCTGAGCAGCAAGCCTTGTGAAGCCTGGGGAAGAAAAGACAGAAAAGGTATGATTAATATTAGCATTTGCATTCCATCACTGCATGGTTTTGTGTTGTGTGGGGATGTCTAATTTTCGTGGAGAAAATTGTTGAGAAGAGCAAGTGCTTGACATATTCCGACAGAACTCTACCAGGATCTCCTGCAGCATTACCTAAAGTCCCCCAAATCACAAACTTGCTTTTTTTGTTTCCTTTCATAAACGAAGATTAGAAATTTCAGAATTACAACCTCTATTTTTATCTTTTAAGACTGCAGCTTTGAGGACCCTGGATGTCCACCGTCACCCCCCCCCATAATTAACAAATGCAAATGCATTCCTGCTGGACCTCAGTAGCTTTTTATGCCTTTGATGCTTTATCATCCCTATTCTTTTCAGGACTAGCTCCTCTTCTTTTCATTCTTAGCCTAAATGTCACCCTTTCAGATGGCCTTGCTTCACATCCCATTCAAAGAAGTCCCTTCATGCTTTTCCCATCTCAGGCCCAAGTACTTTGCTATCATGGGATCCTGTTGTGTTGCCTAAGATCTAATTAAGAGGCTGTGCTCTTTATCCTTTATCTACTCTTTATCTGTCACCCTTCACTAGAATATAAGCTCCAGAATCTTCAGCACATAGTACCTCATTTTTAAAAGTTGTTCAATAAATATTGATTGAATAAAGAAGAAAATAAACTGGTCCATGTTTACCTCTACTATTTTCTTTGTGTCCCATGCCAGTTACACTTTCTACAAACACCTCTTAAATGTGGGCATTTTCTAAAAGTCCTTGACCTCTGGCTGGTGATTCTATGTGCTCTCCTTTGCTTGGTGCTACTTCTCTGAAGGATGTATCCATCTTTCTTTAGATTAACATTTCTCTGTCTGCATTATTGCCATTCAGGGCTGGATAAGTCTTTGTTGGGATGAGGTGTCCTGTGAGGCAAGCTTAGCAGCATTTTTGACTGGCTTCCACCCACTAACGGCCAGTAGCATCCCCCTCAGTTGTGACAACCAAAAATGCTCCAGGCACTGCCAAATGTCCTGTGGGAGCAAAATCACCCTGAGTTGAGAACCATTCTTCTAGATGATTCCAGAATCTTAAATCCTAGCCTTTTCCTGGGATTGTAATCCTATAGTTCCAGCTCCCTGATGGGCATTGCATTTCTCTTCCCTAGTCACCATTAATTCAATATAATCAAATTTATTGTCTTCTTTCCAAATTAACTTAGCCTTCCTCCTCCTTCCCTCTCTCCCTTCCTTCTTTCTTTCTTTCCAGATGTCCTGTTGATCCTTCATACAAAACCAGTGACCAGCATTGGTAAATATTCCTACCCTGTTATCTCTGAAATCCTCTTTATCCTTGCTGAGACCAGCCTACCCTTAGTTCACACTCCTCCTCACAAATAGCACCAGGATAATGGAAGCACCCTCCTGATTTATCTCCATATTCCAGGCTATGTCCAGCCCCTCCTCTGCATTATACAGAGTGGATTCATATACAATTGGATTTTTATGAGCCAATTTCTCTGCTATAATTGTTTTAGCTGTTTTCCACTGGTGACCAAGATAAGCCTTCAGAGCTTGATTTTCAAATGCTTCACAGCCCAGCATCAAACTGTTTCTACCAACTTTCTCTTTGAGACTTTCAATACACTTTATCCTCTGCTTTCAGGGTTCTGAATATCTCTAGTTCTCAATGGAATGCCCTCTTTCTTCATGATTCACCTATATACTTCAACTCTTTGAAGTCCTATGCCCTTTCATAAATTTATTTGAATATAATATTCATATGACTAAGTTGGTAGTCAGGTCCAATAATGCACCATGCTGTATCATCTTTTGTATTATTATTTCTATTATTTCTATCATGTGGTTATTTAGGTCTTTGTGAGTTGTCTTTACAGCTGTACTAAAAGCTCCTCAAGAACACAGGAGAAATCTTCCTCCCCAAGCCCCCACCAAGCTGCCAGTGCACTTCCCATGAGTGTGAAACTCCTTCAGTGGCTGCAGAAGAGTTCCTCAATAAATGTTTTCTTTTTATGCAAATAAATATTTCAATGGATGTTAAATATAGATAAAGAAAATTCAAAAACTTCCTTGTGACCTCTCTTCTTTGCGTTGTTAAATTATTTTAAATGTCTTATTATTGTTCTTTATGTATATCTCATCCTCCCTATTCCACTGTCAGTTATTTGACTTCAAACACTGCATCTTATTATATTCCTCTATTCTAAACAGATTATAAGCACAGGCACTGAGCAAACATTTAAATATCTAAGTAGATATTAGATAAAGATTACCAACTCTCTTTACTCCTGGATTTCTGCTATTTTATAAACTCTGAGGGCTCCAGGTACTCAAATACCTGACCACATCATCAAAGCTTAAGGCAAGTTCTGATCAGAACCTTCAGGCTGATGTTAAGTGAATAAATCCATTCTACTAATCACAAGGGCTCTGTATCTATGAGGAGGTTAAAAATACACTGGGAGGTATCTTTTAACACTGCTACACACTCATTTTTATGTCTTTATTTAAATAAGTTGACTTCTTCCTAATCCATTTATCTGTAAAATATTAGAAATCATGCCTATTTCATAGCTGACAAAGTATGAAAAAATGTGTATCTTATGATGAACACAATATAGTTGATACATTCATGTATTTATCATTTCTTCCTTATACACGTAGCACTGTAATATCATATTTGTAGATTATAAAATGTGAGGAGGATATTTACAACAAATAAAGGAAAGGCAAAATAAGGTCTTAAAATTAATTATTAAAATCTCATCTATTAATTGTACAAGATCACAATTTGTAGATGATGATAATGTGATTTAATATGCTTTTTATATTTTAAATCTGGGGTTAGTACAAAGGTCAAGTTCTTAGTTTGGTTTGTTTCAGTACCACGTTTTAATGGCTGTTGTAGATGAAGAAACCACTACCACCAACATATACATATGTATCTCTACATGGAGCATGGGGCAGGTATATTATTAGCTATGCTTAAAATCATGAAATTTGTTTTTCAGTCTTAAAATGCAACAAGCAAAACTGTTGTTGAAATCTGAATAATAAATATCCGTTGTCTATATATCAATGATTTATTCTTACAAATTGAAAATATATTTCATTTATGTGTGTGTGTGTATGTGTTTGGTGCTGGGAAATGAACTCAGGGATTCTTTACCACTGAGCTATGGCCCTGATTTTTTTTTTTCTTTTTGAGACAGGGTCTCCCTATGTCATTGAGACTGACTTTCAACTTGTGATCCTCCTGCCTCAGCCTCCCTAATCACTAGCATCATAGGTGTGCACCACTTTGCCTGGCTCATTTGTATATTTTTAAGAAAATGGTTCAAGGATTACTGAAACTCTTTGAAATATTTTTAAACATATTAGAAAATTCTATGTCTAAGTTCTTAAGTATGAAGATATGATATTTCTATAAGTGATGCTGGTTTTCACAAAACTAATATAATCTCTAGTTTTTACAAAATAAACTATATTGATGACTTTCTATAGCATTCTGCATAGTTCTGCCACCAATATCCTTCTAAACAATGCATGTGATCAATGACATGGATGCATGTCCCTTATAGCACTACTTCTGCTCTCCAGAATCCAGTTTTCATTGAAACAATTGTTCCAATGATTTTACCAAAATGTATTTTTTTCAGTTTTTAGAAAGTAATTTACTATTGAAAAAATTTCTTCTAAGGTACATCTTTCATTTAATTATTGTCAAAGAAGTAAAACAAAAATAAAACTAGTTCTTTGTGTATTCATTCTTTTGAAATACAAGGAACCAAAGACTTAAAATCTGAGCTATGTCAGAACAATCTGAATCTTCATCCAACTGTATGGTAAATCTCCCCTGTATGATTTACTGTAATATTTATTTCTTTAAATCTTCAGTGTTGCTATGTAATGATATTTGCTGACAAAGAAATAAAGGAATGTCTTTTCATTTGTCATCATACTGCTTACTGTGTTCTGTCATTTTCACAATGTCAAGGACAAATGTTCCCTTAAGGTAGTGGCTATTTGTCTTTTAATAGGTTTGAATTCTCAAAAGGAAGGTCTTTAGACATTTATCATTGCACAAATTTTGTGAAGAACATGATTATAACTTGACTTAAAACATTGTTGAAGAAATTAGAGAGGTTTATCTTCAGGTTTCAGATGTTTGGTTTTGAAATCGTTTTGCTAATCAAGGCAGCTTCAAACTATCTTTAGCTAATAGCTCAAGGCACAATACTCACTTAAAAGAGATTCACATTTCACAATAATGGATGGGAACCATATTTCAAATCATTTTCCTATAGGCTTTCTTTCTTTTATTTATTTTTATCTTTTAATTTTTTGCCAAATTTGATCAGATCCTCATTGTTTTACCTTATGATATGACTGAAAGCTCATATTAGCAATCAAAATAAATGTGAGCCTTTTTTCTTTATCATTGTGTGCTCTTCACTGCCTTCCTAGTATTAAACTACAACTGATTTGTTGATTTACAGGAATATGTTAAGAACTCTTGAGTATTGCAAGGATTAATTTTGTTAAAACCAGATTCTACAAAGCCAAGGTGTGTTCACAGAAAGCTAAATAAGAAATAAGGTTCCCTGCCTATCACTTCTCTCTAATATTGTGGTGCTCCTGCTTGCTTGAGCTTCCTCACATATTGTCCAGAACATACAAGTTGCTCAAGCAGACTGAGAAGGGGTTCCAGTGACAATCTCCAAGTGAGACCTTAACAAACTTTAATTCTTTTCTTGCCACACACAAAAGAATCGTACATCCTGAGGTGTTTGCATCCATTCTGAAATAGTTATACTAGTCTCCAAAGACCAAGAGGAAATATCATATTTATAGCTTATCTCTGACTACAAATACGGTGCCTCATATGTAGTAAATGCCCCACTTAGTAAATGCATATTGCATGAATAATGACTTAACGTCCAGCATGTAAATATTATCTGTCTTTTACAGTTGTCCCCCAACCCATATCCAAGGGAGATACATTCCAAGACCTCCAGTGGCTGGCTAAAACATATATGCTATGTTTTTCCCCATACATATATACCACAATACATTTAATTTATAAATTAGGCACAGTAAGAAATTAATAATAACTAGTAATAAAAGTCAATATTATAATAAGATAGTATAATAAAAATTATGTGAATGTGAATTCTCTTGAAAGTAATAACAAATGCTAATATTTTGGGGCTTATAGTCAACCATAGAAGTGTGGGTAAGGAGTGAAAATAAAGGAAAAAAGCAAAAAGTGTGGATTAGGAGTGAATATAAAGGTTGAGCAGGGCTCATCTAAAAGTTCCTGTACTTAGAAGGCAGAAATGAAGATCAATGGTGTTCCGCTAGTGTCACATCCACTTAGAATGCAAAATATGGTTCATAAAGTCACTTTCTTTTATGTATTCATGAGATCCAATACCTCTTTGTGACTGGATATATATTGTACTTCTAGTGATAATTTTATGAAAAATATTATTGAGTAAGGAAGACCCTAATAACTGGTATCTATGTAAAATAAGCATTTTTAGAACAAGAAACTCTTTGAAACAGTACACAGGTATCATAAAATGCTTCTTAAAAACAAAAAATATTTCACAAATAGAAAGCCACAAACAAAACAGTGCCACTCTTATGGCATGGCATGTTAACTACAGATCATGCCCTTGCTTTGTTCAAAGCATATGAAATATCCAAAGCGAGAATGATGGCGAGATGGCAACAACTCTTAGACAAGGAAGAACTTAAGTAATGAAAAGGTGACATTTTCCAATTTCAATTAAAGGGCTTTACTAGATTCAAAGGCAGTTTAATAGGGCTTGGACAGAATTAAAGCATTACTATGAAAGGTCACAGATAGATAATTGATTTGAGTTTGTAATATAAGGTCGCTGTATAAGAGCCACATTATTTAGGATCTCCATGGAGAAGAATCAAAGAAAGACCAGTCCCTTCAATTGACTTTTGTGGGTTCAGCTGGAGTATTGATGAAAGTTTTCTTAGAGTTGGTGAAAAATATTCTCTTAAAGATGAATATGAAAGAAAAGGTTTTATTTTAGAAAACCAAAAGAAAATTCATAAATACTAATATTTAATAGACATTCAAAGGAATTTTGTAAAAATTCTGGAAATTTTCCTGCATTTAGATAGGAAGAAAACATTTAAGATAGAACTTGGCTAATAAAGTAAATGAATAGTGTAAACTGATGGTTCTTAATATACTTGGTGGATGCACTGCTCTGAACAGGAATAAGACCTCAATTTAGAACTACAGGGACGGGGGGATGGGGGGATACCCTGTCAGAAAAGCACATGTAGTTACCAAACTCATTGCTATTTTTTTACCTAAAAGCTATGCATGTAGGTGTATTAACAAGAAAAAAAAGTAATAATTGGTTGTTTCAGGGGAAAAATATAAAAGGAAGAATAATTAAATTGAATATCAGAGTAATTTTCCTGAGAGTACAAATCCTAGATCACTCAATAGATTTAAAGGAAATTAGTCCACAACATGTGACTCATCTATGAATATTAATACAAATCCAAGGTAACACAGAAAATTTTGAACTGTTGTTAAATAAAGATGACCAATTGAGTCATTTGTGTTTCTAGTTTCCTTGTTCTAGTTTTCCCAAATATACTTGGAGGAAGGAAGATTAATATAGTTTATCAGTCTTATAGTCTTTAGAATTTTACTTAATTGAATATCCTGGAAAATTGATTTTTTTAAGGAGATGTTTTCTAGGAAAACAAGTATACTTACCTTTGCTTGAATCTTTTCTTTTGGTTTCCTTTGGAATGTAACTCCATTCCTTTGGAATACTCTCAAGCAAACGTTTAGGAACACTGTGCTTGTTTAGGTTTGTCTCATAGTTTCGCCCACAGCCCATCACAGATATCACCTGTTGTACAATGTCTTTGACAGCATCAGTCAGTGCCAATCTGAAGCATCGAATGACTTCTAGCTCTGACTCCGTGCACACTGAGGCTTTAAAATCAGAAGATGTGTTATGGTTAGCAAAATCTGGCAATCGGTTGTGCCTCATTCAACTGGGTTTAAAGATAAAGGGAAAGAAAGCCAATTTTATCCAAGAAATCATATAATTGATAATCATCTTATAGAACATTTGAAACTTCTTCCTGGTAATAATTGATAATTAAAATAGGAGTAAACACTAATATTTCTAGTAGTTTTGACTCTGCTGATAGAATATAAATGGCATGACCTTCTTAGATTACAACTTTGCAATAATATCAAAAGCCTTAACATTTTACTCACCTACTGACAACTCATCTTTCCTTTCTGTAGGACTTAATCCTAAGAAATTAATTAAGAATATACAAAGGATACAAATAAAGACTAAAAACTATCTAATGTACAATAATATTTGATTTGTTCAATTAGGTCTGGTATACTCATCTGTACTATAAGGACATAGGTTGTGCACTTAACAAAAGTAGGTTAGAAAATGACATGCCATTTTTATTTTAAAATATACACAATAATTTAAAAATGTACTCTTTTATGTCAATGATGATTTTCAACAACTGATGGGATTGTACATCATCTTTTTCTTTCTTTCCTCTTTACTTTTTTCCCTTCATTTCTCCTTTCTTACTTCCCTGCTCTCCTGCTTTTCTGTCATCTTTATATGTACTATCCACGATGTGTATACAGGTTTTATGTGATATAGTCCATAAAAAGTTTTGTTTGGTTTTCAATATGACTGAAAGTACTGAGACCAATACTTGAACCAATACAGAAAAACTATCACATGCTTTTCCCTACCTCAAGTTTCCCAGTGATTTTTATCAAATGACTTGTTTGCTTAACAATAACGTTTTAACAAAAGTACCATGGTGAAGAAGCTCTTGGTAATAACAAATACTGAGGGGTTAATTCTTAAACATAATACCTTCATCAATTGTAAGCTGTTGCTCTTTATGGAAATAGTGGAGGATATAACTCACTGTCTTTTTGATGATGTTTCAGAACTTGAATTCTTTGAAAGGCATAAAGAAGCCTTCTTCCTGTATCAATAATTAATATGCCTTTTGGTTAAACTCTTCAGAACTATGGATTAAATATTTTTTGGTTCTCTGAAAATTCAAAGAAGTTAGACAATATTTCCTTTTGTTAAAAAGGTATGTTTATTCCTTTTAAAATAAAATCAAGGTATTGAAAGTGGCAGAGAATATAATAGTCCTACCTCAAATAGTTACTTAAAAATTAAATGAATTAATTCATTCAAAGTATTTGGAAGAGTAATTGGCACATAGTCTGTACTATGTAAGTATTAGCTATTATTATTAATACTTAAGACAAAAGGTTTTTTTTAGTTGCAATGTTAGAGTGTATGGCTGACTGATATTCATTTAATATGAGGTGCTTAGACACCTTGACAACTAGATACTATATGAAGGATTATCCACCAGGGCCTACAGTATGGATAAGATACAGACATAAAAGGAAGAAAAAAAGAAGTGGCAAGGGAATTGGGGGGAAAAAAGTAAGTGAGGGTACATAGGGTCAAGCTATACAGTGTCATAGTCTTACTAAGAGTTTTTTCACCAAAAGTTAAAGAGGGTGCCTAGGTTTCAAAGACATATAGCTTAGACAGAATATAATAATTGCCCCAAAATCAGTTGCTATAAGTCCAAAAATATTAATTATTGATTATTGGCATAAAGAAGAAAAGCAAGAGGAAGTATCATCCAAAGTAATAATTTTTAAATATTTTTTTAGTTGTAGATGGATACAATATCTTTATTTTATTTATTTATTTTTATGTGGTGCTGAGGATCGAACCCAGTGCCTCACACATGCAAGGCAAGCACTCTACCACTGAGCTACAATTTCAGCCCCCAAAGTAATTATTTTTTTACTGATTTTTTTCTGTCATATATTAATTTCAGTTTTTCATGGTAAATTAACTGAAATGTAAACAAAGAAATGTGAAATTCTGGTTGATTCATGTAACTTAAAGAATCCATGTATCACCATCTGATTTTCTAATATTTCAAATCAACATTACAAATACAGAAAGTTTCTTTAATCTAGAGGGGCCCCAGTGTCCTCATCTATGGAATGATGAGAGGAGAGGACAGAAGGGTAGACAAGATGATGTTTATGGTCTTTCTTGGTTTTCACTTTCTATGATTCTATTTAAGACTCCTAAAAGAAAATAACAAATATTTCACAGCCAAGTATATAAAAAAAAATCAATAAAAGCTGTGATTCTAGCATTTTCTTTCACAGAAGAGTAATCAGGAGTCCTTAGAAAGAGGATGAGTAATGGTCATAACTCAAAAACAATCTAAGGTCACCTGTAGCAATTCTGACATAAACCAGTTTATTTAAGTTCACCTTTTGGTTAGGATACTGTTTATGAATTTTTATCAATATAATCTTCTAAAATTTTTTAATGACAGATAAATTTCATTATTTAAAAATTTCTATAACTTTGAACAATCAGAACAAAGTTATTGAGTGGAGTTTTCAGGCTACCTTTAAGGAAGATGTTACATTCAATAAAGAATAACCTAATGTGATTTTATAAAAGCAATGGAAATTACATCTGGATGTGTTTCTATGTAAAAAGCTTTGGTATAAAGAAATATTCTATTAATATATTGACTAATCAGACACCATTAGAAAACAGGTTTCCTGATAAACAAAGAATGATTAATATATTTTCAAAGAATGAAAATATATTAATATATTAAAATAATATATTTTCAAAGAATGCTTTGAAAATATATTAGCAGACTTTCTTGACATAGAAAATTAAAGTTGGCTTCAATACTTCAAAACTTTAGATGATAGAAATAAAAAATTTAAATCTGAACAGAATTAGGCTCTCATTTTTTTTATATAAGAATACTGGGAACCAGATAGTAAGTGATGAACCATCTGGTAAGTAGCAAGGCAAGTGTATAGTAAGTTTCTCCCCAGCAAAGGCCTTGTTAAGGAAATGAAAAAGTGAGCCACAGCCTCGCAGGAAATGTACAAATATATGTAGCTGATACAGAACTTGTATCCAAAATATATAAAGTACTCTTTGCAATTCAGACTAACAGATGATTAAACAAATGGACAAAATTTTTCCACAGATGTTTTACAAAATAATATTTTCAAGTGGCCATCAAAAATACACAGAGGTATTACATGTTATAAATCACGAGCAACATGTCCCTTTAGAATGACTGAAATCAAGAAGACAATTCACGTGTCAAACAAAATTCTTGTACATTATTGGTAGGAATGTGAAAGAGATTGCTTTGTAAAGCAGGTAGTAGTTTCTCATGCAGTTAAACATGTGCTTTATCATATGAGCCAGTATTTCCAAAAGGAAATGAAAACATTCATACAAGGACTTGTATACCAGTATTCACTGTAGCTTTATTCATTATAGTTCAAAACTAGAAACAAGCCACATGTCCACTGAACTGGCAAATAGATAAAATAGAAAACACTGTACAGGTCCATGGGTGTCCAGCCAAAGGGAGACCAGGGACTGCTAGCTGCTAGCCACTGGGAAGCCCAACCTCAAGGTAAGAGTCACTACAGAGACCCCAGTGTGAGGCAGCCCTGCCCAAGTGTGGCCTGGGCCTGCCCCAGTTCCGCTCCAGAGTTCCTGAGGACAGGCAGGAGCCACAGAGGGCCCAAATCTGCCCTCAGGAAACTCCACGGGTGTCCACCCAAGGGTTGACCAGAGACTGATAGCTACTAGCCACAGAGGAAGGTACACCCAGGGTAAGAGTCACCTGCAGAGATCCCAGTGTGAAGAGGCCCCACCCAACTGTGCTCTGGGCCTGCCCCAGTTCCACTCCAAAGTTCCTGTGGATAGGCGAGACAGAAGGCCCCAAACCACCCTCAGGGAATGCCAGGGATGCCCAGCTGAAGGCAGACCAGGGCTTACTAGCCTTCTGCCCCAGGGGAGCTCACACGGTAAGGGTTGCACAAGACTCTCCTGCTTGTGACCCTGCCTGAGACATGAGCCTACCTCCAGTTCCTCTCCAGAGTTCCTATTCACCAGCAGGAGTGAAGAAAGGGGAAAAACAGCTCTCAGGGACTACCACAGGAGCCCAGCCAAAGCCACTCCCACTACTCTCTAGAGGTACGTCCACCACCTCTGCCACCAACTTTAGTGGCAGTAGTGCCCATCTGGGGACACTGGGGGAACAGAAGTAGCTCCAAGGTGAGACACAAGTAATCTGGAGTGTCAATACAAGATTATAGGATAGAAGCCACAATACCTCAGATTGCTTTTTCAAGAAAGGAAGATACACAATCAACATGAAAAAACAAGGGAAGAAAGTGCCCCAAATAAACCTCAATACCATTGTAACTGAATCCATTGACAACACAGTTGATGAAATGTCAGAGAAAGAATAAAGAATGTACATAATTAAAATGATCAGCGAATTAAAGAATGACATAAGTGAGCCATTACAGGCAAAAATTGATCAATCCAACAAAGAAATAGGAGAGCAAATACCATTGATCATTCTAACAAAGAGATAAGAGAGCAATTACAAGTAGCAAAAGATTACTTTAAGAAGGAGCTAGAAATCATGAAAAAAAAACAATCAGAAATTCTTGAAATAAAGTAAACAATAAACCAAATAAAAAAACTAAATAGAAAGCATCACCAGCAGACTAGATCACCTGGAAGACAGAGCCTCGGATAATGAAGACAAGATATACAATCTTGAAAATAAACTTGACCATACAGTGAAGATGGTAAAAAATCATGAACAGAACATACAAGAAATATGGGACAGCATCAAAAGACCAAATCTAAGATTTATTGGGATAAAAGAAGGTAAAGAATTTCAAACCAAAGGAATGCACAATCTCTTCAATGAAATAATATCAGAATATGTCCCAAATATGAAAAATGAAGTGGAAAAGCAAATACAAGAGGCTTACAGGACACCAAATGTACAAAATTTCAACATATCTACACCAAGGCACACTATAATGCAAATGCCCAGCATACAGAAAAAGGATAGAATTCTAAAGGCCACAAGAGAGAGGAACCAGATTATATAAGGGGAGACCAATTAGAATCTCAGCAGATTTTTCAGCCTAGACCCTAAAAGCCAAGAGATCAAGGAACAACATATTCCAAGCTCTGAAAGAAAATGCATGCCAAATAAGAATCCTATATCCAACAAAATTGAGCTTCAGATTTGATGACAAAATGAAAACATTCCATGATAAACAAAAGTTAAAAGAACTTACAGCAAGAAAGCCTGCACTACACAGCATTCTTGGCAAACTATTCTATGAAGAGGAAAGGATAACCATCAATGAAAGTATACAAAGAGAGGAACTACAGTAAAGGAAAGACCATTCAAAAGAGAAAACAAGTCAAGGTAAAAACCAAAACAAACCAAAATGACAGGAATTACAAATCATATTTCAATAATAACCCTGAATGTAAATGGCATAAATGCACCAATTAAAAGACATAGACTGACAGACTGGATTAAAAAAAAGAAGACCCAACAATATGCTGTCTTCAAGAGACTCATCTCACAGGAAAAGACATCCACAGACTGAAAGTGAAAGGGTGGGAAAAAACATATCACTCACATGGACTCCGCAAACTAGCAGGAGTTTCCATCCTCATATCAAATAAAGTGGACTTCAAACCAAAGATGGTAAAAAGAGATAAAGAAGGTCATTTTATACTTCTTAAGGGAATCATACATCAACAAGACATAACAATCATAAATATCTATGCCCCAAATAATGGGGCTTCTATGTATATGAAACAAATCCTTCTCAAATACAAGAATCAAATAGACCACAACACAATAATACTTGGAGACTTTAACACAACTCTCTCATCTTTGGCTAGATCTTCCAAACAAAAACTTAAGAAACCATAGATCTCAATGAAACTATCAATATGAAACTATCAATAATTTAGACTTAACAGACATATATAGAGTGTTCCATCCATCAACAAGCGAATACACTTTTTTCTCAGCAGCACATGGATCTTTTTCCAAAATAGATCATATGTTATATCACAAAGCCAATCTTAGCAAATACAAAAAATAGAGATTCTACCCTGCACCCTATCTGACCACAATGGAATAAAATTACAAATCAATGACAGATTAAAAAACAGAAACCACTCCATCACCTGGAAACTAAATAATATGCTATTGAATGATGCATGGATAACAGAAGACATCAAGAAGAGATAAAAAAATTCTTAGAGGCAAATGAAAACTCTGATACAACATATCAAAATCTCTGGGATGCCATGAAGGCAGTGCTAAGAGGAAAGTTCATAGCACTGAACTCATTCATTAGAAGAAGTAAAAATCAACAAATAAACGAATTGACTCTTCATCTCAAAGCCTTAGAAAAGGAAGAACAAATTAACACACAAAGACGTAGAAGACAGGAAATAATCAAAATCAGGGCTGAAATCAATGAAATTGAAACAAAAGAAACAATTCAAAAAATTGACAAAACAAAAAGCTGGTTCTTTGAAAAAATAAACAAAATTGACAAGCCCTTAGCCACCCTAACGAAGAGGAGGAGGGAGAAAACCCAAATTACTAAAATTCATGATGAAAAAGGAAATATCACGACAGGCCCCACTGAAATACAGAGGATAATTAGAAACTATTTTGAAAATTTATACTCCAGTAAAATAGAAAACCCTGAAGATACTGACAAATTTCTAGGGGCATATGACTCACCTACCCAAACTGAACCAAGAGGACATACACACCTTAAACAGATGAATTTCAAGAAAGGAAATAGAAGATGCCATCAAGAGCCTGCCAACCAAGAAAAGCCCAGGTCCAGATGGATTCTCAGCTGAGTTCTACAAGACCTTCAAAGAAGAATTAATACCAATACTCCTCAAACTATTTCATGAAATAGAAAAGGAGGGAACCCTTCCAAACTCATTCTATGAGGCAAGTATCACCATGATTCCAAAACCAGACAGAGACACATCAAAGAAAGAAAATTTCAGACCAATATCTCTGATGAACCTAGATGCAAAAATTCTCAATAAAATTCTGGCAAATCATATACAAAAACATATCCAAAAAATAGTGTGCCATGATCAAGTGGGGTTCATTCCAGGGATGCAAGGTTGGTTCAACATATGGAAATCAATTAACGTAATACATCACATCAATAGACTTAAAGATAAGAGTCATATGATTTAATCAATCAATGCAGAGAAAACATTTCACAAAATACAGCACCCTTTTATGTTCAAAACACTAGAAAAACTTGGAATAGCAGGAACATACCTTAACTTTGTAAAAGCTATCTATGCTAAACCTAAGGCCAACATCATCCTAAATGGAGAAAATTTGGGAGCATTCCCTCTAAAAATGGGAACTAGACAGGGATGCCCTCTCTCACCATTGCTATTTAACACAGTCCTTGAAACACTAGCCAGAGCAATTAGACAGATGAAAGAAATTAAAGGGATATGAATAGGAAAAGGAGAACTCAAACTATCATTATTTACAGATGATATGATTCTATACTTAGAGAATCCAAAAAATTCTACCCGAAAATTTTTGAATTAATAAATGATTTGAGCAAAGTAGTGAGATATAAAGTCAACATCCATAAATCAATTGCATTTCTATACATCAGTGATAAACCCTCTGAAAGAGAAATTAGGAAAACTATCTCAT
The DNA here is from genome assembly GCA_004024805.1 of Geosciurus inauris. NCBI lineage: Eukaryota > Metazoa > Chordata > Mammalia > Rodentia > Sciuridae > Geosciurus > Geosciurus inauris. The sequence continues at coordinate 59,564 of PVHX01000561.1, read as the reverse complement.
TCACAATAGCCTCAAAAAAATAAAATACTTGGGAATCAATTTAACAAAAGAGGTGAAAGACCTCTACAATGCAAACTATAAGACACTGAAGAAAGAAATTGAAGAAGACCTTAGAAGATGGAAAAATTTCCCATGCTCCTGGATAGGCAGAATCAATATTGTCAAAATGGCCATACTTCCCAAAGCACTATATAGATTTAAGGCAATCCCAATTAAAATCCCAATGTCATTCCTTATAGAAATAGAAAAGGCAATCATGAAATTCATTTGGAAGAATAAGAGACCCAGAATAGCCAAAGCAATCCTTAGCAAGAAGAGTGAAGCAGGAGGCATCACAATACCTGACCTCAGATTATACTACAAAGCTATAGTAACAAAAATGGCATGGTACTGGCACAAAATAAACATGTAGACCAGTGGTATAGAATAGAAGACACAGAGATGAACCCACTGACATACAGTTACCTTATACTAGATAAAGGAGCCAAACACGTACACTGGACAAAATATAGCCTGTTCAACAAATGGTGCTGGGAAAACTGGAAATCCATATGCAGCAAAATGAAACTAAACCCCTATCTCTCACCATGCACAAAACTCAACTCAAAGTGGATCAAGGACCTGGGAATCAGACCAGAGACCCAACGCCTAATAGAAGAAAAAACAGGCCCAAATCTTCATCATGTCAGATTAGGACCATACTTCCTTAACAAGACTCCTATAGCACAAGAAGTACAATCAAGAATCAACAAATGGGATGGATTCAAACTAAAAAGCTTCTTCTCAGCAAAAGAAATAATCAATGAAGTGAACAGAAAGCCGACATTCTGGGAACAAATCTTTGCCACACACACATCCGACAGAGCACTCCTCTCCAGGATATATAAAGAACTCAAAAAGCTTAACACCAAAAAAACTAACAACTCAATCAATAAATGGGCCAAAGAACTGAACACAAACTTCACAGAAGAAGATATACAATCAATCAACAGACATATGAAAAAATGTTCAACATCTTTAGCAATCAGAGAAATGCAAATCAAAACTACCCTAAGATTTCATCTCACGCCAGTCAGAATGGCAGTTATGAAGAATACAAACAACAATAAGTGTTGTTGAGGATGTAGGGGAAAAGGCACACTCATACATTGCTGGTCGGACTGAAAATTGATGCAACCAATTTGGAAAGCAGTATGGAGATTCCTTAGAAAGCTTGGAATGGAACCACCCAGCTATTCCACTTCTAGGTCTATACCCAGAAGACTCAAAAACAGCATACTACAGTGATGCAGCCACTTCAATGTTTATAGCAGCTCAATTCACAATAGCTAAACTATGGAACCAACCTACATGCCCTTTGATAGATGACTAGATAAAGAAACTGTGGTATATATACACAATGGAATATTACTCAGCAATAAAAGAGAATAAAATTATGGCATTTGCAGGTAAATGGATGGAGCTGGAGAACATAATGCTAAGTGAAGTAAGCCAATCTCAGGAAACCAAATGTCAAATGTACTCATTGAAAAGTGGATGCTGACCCATAATGTGGGGAAGGACATGAGAACAATGGAGGAATTTTGTTCAAAGGGGGGTAAGAGGGTAGGGGGCATGGGGACAGTAAAGGTGGTAGAATATGATGGCCATCATAGCCCTAGCTTTATGTATGACTGCATGTATGTTGTGATTCCATATCACTTACAGCCAGAGAAATGAAATGTTATCCTCCATCTGCATATAATGAATCAAATTGCACTGTTATCATGTAAGTCTAAATAGAACAAATAAATTAAATATAAAAAAAATAAAATGAAGATCATCAAAAAAAAAAAAAGAAAAAAGAAAACACTGTTCAGTAAAATACTACTCAGTGAATATTTAACCACAATAGGAAGAAATAAACTATTAATAAAGTATGATATAAGCAAAATAAGCCAGATGCAAAAGAATATCTAAATTTCTGTTTATGGATTCTAGAATGATCTAAAGTAAACTATTATGGTATGAAGTGTACCTTCCTGGAGTTGGCAGTTGAAAGAAGAAATAACTACAAAGAAGAATGAAAAGATTTGGAGATGATGGAAATTTCTTTATTGTCACATGAGTTTATATATTGGTCATGTTTATTGAACTCCTCACTTGAAATGAGTGAATTTTATTGTGTGTAAATTATGCCACAATAAAGTATTTTTTTAAGTTTTAAAAAAGTGTGTTAAAAACAGAGATATTTGGAAGGATATTCAAATAACAGGCTCAGGATAAATAGCTACAATGTAGAACAAAGGCAGTTTTCCAATTTTTTTTTTAAATTTTTTTTGTAGATGGACACAATGTCTTTATTTTATTGCTCTGTATGTGGTGCTGAGGATCAAACCCGGGGCCTCATGCATGCGAAGCAAGCGCTCTACCACTGAGCCACAATCCCAGCCCCCAGTTTTCCAATTTTTGAAAGCTAATATACCTCTACCTACACTACAATCCAGCTACTTTGTACATGAAAGAGAAAAATCATTGTGCCTGATATCAAGGCAAACCATTGTAAACTAATTTCAGAAAAAGAAAACCATTTTGCATGGACATGCATTCTAAAAAGCTCTTCTTTCTTCAATATTTTTAATTTGTTCTTATTAGTTATAGATCACAGTAGAATGTATTTTGACATGTTATACATATATGTCAAATACAACTTCCCATTCTCCTGGTTGTACATGATGTGAAATTACATTGGTCATGTATTCATATATGCATATAGGAAAGTAATATCTGATTCATTCTACTACCTTTGTTATTCCCATTCCTCCTCCCTTCCCTTCATTCTCCTTTGTCTAATCCAGAGTACTTCTATTCTTCCCTATCCACTCCCTTGGCCATTATGAGTTAGCATCCACATATCAGAGAGAACATTCACCCCACCATTGGTTTTTTGGATTGGTTTATTTCACTTAGCATGATAGTCTCTAGATCCATCCATTTACTTGGAAATGTCATAAGGTCAGTTTTCTTTATGGCTGAGTAATATTCCATTGCATATATATTTCACATTTTCTTTACCCATTCATCTGTTGAAGGGCACCTAGGTTTGTTCCATAGCTTAGTTATTGTGTATTAAGCTGCTATAAATATTGATGTGGCTGTGTCACTCTAGTATGCCGATCTTAAGTCCTTTGGGTAAAAACCAAGGAATGGGATGGCTGGATCAACTGGTGGCTGTATTCCAAGGTTTCTAAGGAATATCCATACTGCTTTCCAGAGGGTTCATCTGAAAAAGATGAGCAGAGAATCTAGGTAGAAATTTTGTATCTCAAAATTTAATTGGGAAATTTTGCTAAGTTGTTGAAAATTTTCTTTTCAGAGCCTGGGAGAGAGTTAAGACAATTGATTCAGAAATGAAAGTAAGGCCAATGCCATATTGAGGATCTAAAGACATAATACCTGTTGGGTATATTACTATAATTTAATGTGTGGCATTTAAAAATATTTTCCTCATTTTCAAGCCTGTTTTGGCATTGTCTTAAAGACCAGCTGAGGAAATTTATGCACTGGTAATTTCATTTGCCCAACTGAAAGTTACTTTATCTACTTTGAAGAGATAGCTTGTAATGATTGCCACCAAAATTATTTCTTTTACAGTGCATTGGGCTTTTGAGTGTCTATATTGGGTCTCTAATTTAGTTATTTTTTGTATTTCTATCTTTTATAATCTTTTTTCAATGGGTAATATCATTCTCATTGTCCCCCTTTAGCTCATGTCCACTCTAAGGAGTTATGTGTGGCATTTCTAATTATAAAATCAGGTTTTATATTTTATTAGTGAACTTATATGTTCATTAAGCAGATGTCTCAAAATTCAATCTCTTAGAAAAAAGTAAAGAGAAATTACATTACCAATGAGTCAGGAGATCTGGTTTCTTGCTTTGATTCTGTCCAACTTAATAGTAGACAATCTTAGGTAAGTCTCTTAACACCTCTGACCTTGGTTTACTCAATAATAAGGATAATGTTTACTTCATCTTTGTTTTTTCACCTTAAAATGGTAAGACTGACATTTTATGGGTAAGCTATACTGAAATCTTTGACACTGTTTCAGCAAGAGGAAAATATACTAATGAAGGTTTTTAATAATTTACTCCAGTTAATCCTGGTAAGTAAATTATATTTACTGAAGCTTGGATCTATTACTGGCAATAGGCAGATATTGTGGGATTATGATCGTGTCTCTGCTGTATTTCCTCTTAATGTGACATATTTTCAAATTAAACACAAGTCATAGTGTAAGGCTCAATTTGGTTATGGAGGTATTTTATTAGGATTTTTTAAATAACCACAATCCATAAAGGAGGAAGGGAATTTGTTATAAATTTTTGGTAAAGACAAAGGTACAAACAGACCCTCATGACCACTGATGGCAGTTCTCAGGTTTCAGAGAATACTCAAGAGCCAGAGAATATTTGTTAATGTTTGTGGAGAAATGACTTGTTCAAAGGTCAAAGACATGTTACCAATTTCAAGTTCTGCCCACACAACTGAGTCTCCCCACACAATTAAGGTTCTTTAAATCTGGTAACACCTGTTTTCAGAGACTTGTCTGACTTCCTGGAGTAGAGTTTCCTCAATGTGTAGATGAAGAGAACACACATTAGGAGCTAGTAACATTTAAAAAACTTTTCCCTTGCCAACACCTCAAGTCTACTGATGCCACCTAGGTCATTTTAGACAGTTGGGTGCTGAGGGTCAAAAGTGGTCCAACAACTTCACAGTGGAAGAATAAATAGTGATTAAAGCACGAGGGTCACTTCATAATCTTATTAGATTCTTCATGGCTGTTACTTTCTCAGAAACAACTAAAAATGGCAGAGGCTAGTGGGGCTTTCAAGGTGATTTTTCTTTCAGTTCAATAATTACCACAGCAGAAGCACAACCTTCTAATTCAATCCTTCCACCTAGAAGTTAGCCCTGCCTTTGGGTAAAGAGGATGCAGTGAAGCAATGCGTGGATACTAGAATATAAAACTTTGAAAGAAGATAATTGTTACAGAATCTTTAAGTTATAGATTCAGATTTTTGAAACCATTACATAAAATTGTCTGTTGCTGTTTTGCAGAGCTAATGACCAAAAGAAAATGAAACATAATGACTCGTAAACAGCTGAAGTGATATTCAAGTAATATCTGGAGGACAGTCAGAAAGTCCAGGAAGAATGTTTTTGAGCCAGTTCAATCCTTCTTTTATAGAGCTTAGGAATTATTTTATGAAAATGCTGGCTCCAAAGCAGTGTAAAAAAAGCTAATGGGTTGAATGCCAAATGTAAATTATGTAACTGGAATAACAGGATAATCTTAAGAATCACTACCTAACTTTCATTTTTTTCCCCAAGATATTAAAATGGAAATTTAAAGGCAGAATATTAGGGATGAGATGATGAACACCTATTCAGATATACAAAATGCCCTGTCTTCAACATCCTCTCTAGCTGAAGGCAGAACAATGGGGAAAACATTGCCACAAAGGAATCATAGAACATGCTTACCTTGAAGACAAAGGTACTATGGCCACAATAATAAATCCCCTATGTATTTGAAATAAATTAACCAATAATTTAATTCATCAGTTTTTTGAATAAATGCACCCAAAGAATCATAATATTTTTATATCTTACTATATCTTATATCACCCAAAGAATGACAATATTTTTATATCTTACTGTCTTACATGCTCACCAGCAAAACATAATCTGTAGTAAATACTAAATGAACTTTTTACACTAAAGCACTTCCTTAAGGTAAAAAGAAAATCTGCATCACATAATTTTTTCCCTCAACCAACCTCTTTTTATCCTCAAATATATTAAATTTGACAGGAACTAATGGCTTAATGGTTTCCTAATAGAGGCCTTTACGCTGAAAAAATGTAAGGTAAATATTTACAAACAAAAATTCATCAAAACCAATATCAAGATAACTTTTAAAACATCTTTAAAGGCATTATAAGTATCTATAAAGTACTTCTTTTATAAACAGTAAATTTCTCATACCTGGGATATAATACAAAAAGTTCCATAACTGTTCTTCTTCCATGTAGCCCACAAAAACAGTTCCAAAAGTTTGTGGAGAAAAACTGCAGTGGTACAGCACTTTAAAGATGGCTTCTGTCAAGCTAGATCCTTGGCTCAGATTATTTTCTGTATCAGAAACTTGGTCTCGAAAGGTGTGTTCTTGAAAAGAATGAAAACAATTTAGTAAGGTAGTCACCAATGAATGTGATTAAATTCTTATCAGCCCAGCATAATGCTATGAAATGTACTTGATTAATATTTGCATAAGAGAAATACCACATTCTTTCAAACCAATGGTCCAGCTAACCCAATGAATGTTTCCCAAACCTATTGACCCTGTCATTTCAAAATGAAGAGGTTTTTCAATTAATAACACAAAGAGTGTGACCACAGAGTGGGAGAACATCTTTACTACATGCATATTAGATAGAGCACTAATCTCCAGGATAAAGAACTCAAAAACTTAACACCAAAAAAACAAATAACCTGATTAATAAATGGGCTAAGGAACTGAACAGCACTTCTCAGAAGAAGATACACAATTGATCAATAAATATATGAAAAAATGTTCAACTTTTCTAGTAATTAGAGAAATGCAAATCAAAACTAAGATTTCATCTCACTCTAGTCAGAATAGCAATTATCAAGATTACAAACAACAATAAGTGTTGGCTAGGATGTGGAGAAAAAGGTACATTCATACATTGCTGGTGGCATTGCAAATTGGTGCAACCACTCTGGAAAGCAGATGGAGATTCCTTAGAATACTTGGAATGGAACCACCATTTGACCCAGCTAATCCACTCCTTGGTCTATACTCAAAGGTCTTAAATTCAACATACTATAGTGACACAACCACATCAATGTTCATAGCAGGTTAATTCACAATAGCTAAACTACGGAATCAACCAGGAAACCCTTCAACAGATAAATGGATAAAGAAACTGTGGTACATATACACAATGGAATATTACTCAGCATTAAAAGAGAATAAAATTATGGCATTTGCAGGTAAATGGATGGAGTTGGAGAATATCATGCTAAGTGAAGTAAGCCAATCCCCAAAATCCAAAGGCCAAATGTTCTCTGATAAGTGGATGCTGATCCATAATGAGGGGGAGGAGTGGGGGAGAATAAAGGAACTCTTGGCAATGGGGAGGGGGCATGGAGGCAGGAAAGATGGTGGATGAGATGAACATCATTATCCTAGGTACACGTATGACTACACATGTGGTGTTCTTCTACATCGTGTACAACAAGAGAAATGAAAAGTTGTGCTCCATCTGTGTACAATGAATTGGCATAGAATTCCAAACCAAAGGAATGAGCAATCTATTCAATGAAATAATATCAGAAAACTTTCCAAATATGAAGAATGAATTGGATAATCAAATTCAAGTGGCTTACATGTGGTGTGGCTCTACATCGTGTACAACAAGAGAAATGAAAAGTTGTACTCCATCTGTGTACAATGAATTGGCATAGAATTCCAAACCAAAGGAATGAGCAATCTATTCAGTGAAATAATATCAGAAAACTTTCCAAATATGAAGAATGAATTGGATAATCAAATTCAAGAGGCTTACAGGACACCAAATGTACAAAAGTACAACAGACCTAAACCAAGGCACATCATAACGAAAATGCATAACATTCAGAATAAGGAGAGAATCTTAAAAGCCACAACAAAAAGGAACCAGATTACATATAGGGGGAAGCCAATTAGGATCACTGCAGACTTCTCAACCCAGACCCTGAGAGCAAAAAGATCATGGCAAAGCATATACCAAACGCTAAAAGACAGCGGATGCCAACCAAGAATCTTATATCCAGCAAAATTAAGTTTTAGGTTTGATGATGAAATAAAAACCTTCCAAGATAAACAAAAATTAAAAGAATTCACAGCAAGACAGCTGGCACTACAGAACATTCTTGGTAAAATATTCCAGGAGGAGGAAATGATAAACAACAATGAAAACCTGCAGAGGGAAATGCATTCTGCTGTCATGTATAACTACTTAGAACAAATAAAAAAATAAATTTTTCTTTAAATGAAGATGTTTTTTGGTTGCCTCCTCAATAAAACCATATAAGGAACTCCATGAAAATGGGGCCATTTTAATTGCTTTTTTCAACTCATTTTTGGCTCCATGATGGCTTCCTCAAAGATCAGTAATCAGACATTCTTGTACTATTGCATTTATGGGAAGGATGGAAAGCTGAAATAATAATTCCTATTTTGTTTGGATAAGCAGCATCATAATGAGCAAAAATATTCATTGAATAATGATAATGTCAACTCACGTATAAATGTAATCTAAAGTCTTTTGGAGTGAGTACATTATTTTTGCTCATTTGGAAGATAATCATTTTTATGTTTCCTCTCAATAATTTTATTTCTGGGATTTGAATTGAATAATCTAGAGGAGCTCACTGTCATTTGAAAAATTAAAAAAGCATCATAGGCTTTAAACAGACAGCATTTGTTGGTTTTTCTTCCTAATATTCATTTCAAACAAGTCAGTTTTTATTTATCTAGTTATTCCAGCCCCTACCCACCTCCCTTTCTCCACCCTCAACCCAACACACAGTTTACTTGGTTTAGATGAAGCTGCCATTACCAAAGGTGGGCACATGGCCAAGATCTGACTAATCAGAGCCTGACATCTCCCATTAATAGTGATCAATTCAGAGATGAGCAGGTAACCAATGACAGCCTTCCTCAGGGTTTTTGGTGGGATAATTAGTGGAAAATTTTCTCTTTCTAAAAGGTCTGCCTAGCTGGTTGAAAATTGATGATTGCTATTTTAGGGAGAACCTGACTAAGAATGACTCCATACAGTAAGAAGCACAATCAAAGTATAGAGATTCCTGATGACACTGAAAACCCGCATCTAGCACTGCTTATAGATTTGAGTTAGCTGAGATGATCAATTTCCCTTTTTATTTAGATAGGCTAATTTGGATTTCTATCACTTGAATTCTGAAGGGTCTTGACTTTTTTTTTTTTTTAATCAAGCAAAAATGTTAAATGGAAAATATTTGTAACTCAGGCACCCATAATTTCATGTTTTTTATTCAAATACTCTGCAGTTCTCTCTACCTTCCCCTCTCTCCAATTCATGTTATGTACAATGATCAGTTATCCTTCATGTTATTCCTGTGTTTAAACCTTCCTCTATTACTCCACTTGCTAAAATTCCTTGATGTGATAATTCACAATTGCTATGACATCTTCCCAAATTATGTTCCAACTCCCAAATAGCTATCCAGCCACAGGATTTATTTGCTATTTCTTTCAAATGTGCCCTTCTGTATCCATTTCTTTGGCCTATGCTATTTCATCAGTCCAGAATGTGGTCCTCCAGTAAAACCACCATGATCAATCAATTAATGAATGGATTGACTTTTTACTATACGTCAGTTGTTGGATCAGGTGCTGAGACTTTCACTTTCCTATAATTCACTGACTGTGCATCTGTATTGTTTGTTTGGAGATGGGATGATAGACAAGTAAACCATAATTACAGCAATGTAAGGATAAGTAAAGTGATCATGCCTCCTGGTTTGCCTGGGGCAAGCTATCTTATGTCTTGTTATCCTGGCATAAATACTACTAGTATTGTCCTTCACTCTTAAAAATCATGTGTTTGAATAATAAATTAATTTATCACCTAACTCTAAGTGCCTTAAATATACAGCACTGGGGAAACACAGAGAATAATGTTTTAACTTTTGGAGGGCAGAACCAAGAAGATTTCTCTCAGCCAAGTCTTTAAGGAGCAGTAGAGTTTGTCAGTATGACAAAGCTGAGGTGAGGAGGATTTTCAGGAAGACAGAAGAGGTGGTGTAAAAACAAACCTGCAGGCAGCTGCTGGTGGAATGAAGTGAGACTGCTGGGAGGCAGAGGGAGCTGAAGCTAGACAATTAACAGAGCACAAATACTCCAAGTATCAGGCAATGACAATGCACATGTGGAAAGAGGGGTGGATAGGAGCAATTGTTACACTAAAAGTAATACATAGTATTATTACTTCTACTATTGTACAAATGTGTTGACATACTTCAATGAAGTTTTTTTTTTCCTTCCTTCTATTTTCCTTTGCCCTAAACTAGTCTATTTCTATTTACTTTTCCCAGGGATTTCTGTTATTTAAAAAGCACACATAGGCTGAAGTCAGTTACCTTCTTGGACTTAAGAAGGAGAAAAGCTAAATCTACTGAAGAATGTTTAGCTTGAACTAAATAAAATAGCCATTCTTGTAGGCCAAAAAAGGAAAAATATTGTCACTACTATGTGATTCCCAGTGAAATCATGTGTGTCCTGGCAAGAGCACAGGGGTGAATTTGGATGGTTCAGTGAGAAGAGTTCTGAGACCAGGGAGAGAAACTTCTGGGTCTGCAAGGAAGAGCACCCATGTGCTCTTGCTGGTGGTGCTTTGGGAGGATTGCCTGAGTGAGGCGCAAGGGAAGCTAGCTCTTCGCCTCATCAAAGGTTTCAAACACATTGCTGCATGCAGAGGAACCAGCTGGAAAGGAATAAAGGGTCTCTCTGAGAAACTAGCATGTTCACGCAACTGATGATGGACAGAGCTTCACAGGACCCTCAGTGTCACCCTGGGTGTAAAAAGGTTTGAGTGCCAACAACATCTAGGGTGAAATGCCAAATGGGATGGGCTGAGGATCCTCAAAAAGTTGCCTTAAAGATAATAAATGATTCTTGTGCATCTGAATTTATGAATTCAGATTTATACCAGCTCCATGAAGATGAAATTACCATTTACAAAGTACTTAACATAAACTGCTTTACATCTCCTTTCATCTTCAGAATACTCTATGGAATGGGTGCCAATTATCCTAGATGAACAAAGTGATCCTAGATGAACAAAGTGATCCTAGATGAATAAAGTAAAATTGAAACAAATTAGGTAAATTGTCCCAAGGTCACAAAGATAGTAGGAATTTGCCTGTATTGTTTGTATTACACTATAATCCCAAATTTCTCAAAGGCTGCATTGACATTTTATTGACAGTGACCTTTGAAGCACTGTCCTTACTCCAAGCCAGGTATTTGGTATGTAGTAACATATTGCCTCATGACACAGTAATTTCATGTAGTATTTTACATTTTATCATTATTTCATTATATCTCTAGCACTATTTTATGACTTTTTATCATCTACATTTTTATGTGTGTCTTTAGGTATCTCCCAGCAGCTCCTGGCATAGTAATAGGTGTTTAGATAATATTTCAATACTAAAGAAGAAAAAAAAAGAAAAGAGAAAGAAATAGATCTCTAAAGCATTTTTTAGGCGGGGGGGGGGGGGATTTGGTCCACCAAGGATGACACCTAATTGCCTCCTAATCATAACATTCAGAGAGCTCTTCTTCATGGAGCCTCACCCTATGCATATTCACTGGATCCCTTTTCACTGCTCCTTTGAGATCTTTCTTCTTGATTTCCTTATGACCATGCTCTATTGGTTTCAAGGTACCTTTCCGACATACCTTTTTTGGTAAGCTCTTCCTCTCTTATCATATAGAATGAGGCTTGTTAAATGTTAACTATAAAGGGCCAGATAGTAAATACTTTACTTTTTGGGAGCCTTTTGTTTTCTGTCCTTGCAGCACAAAAACATGCATGTGCAATGTGTAGGCAGAGGGTCAAGACAATGTTGGAAGTAAAGAGTATTTATGAAAATGGGTGAGGCAAACTCAACTCACAATGGATCAAAGACCTAGAAATCAGACCAGGAACCCTACATATACTAGAAGAAAATGTAGGCCTAACACTCCAGCACATCAGCTTAGAAACTGACTTTCTTAACAAGACTCCTAAAGCATAAGAAGTAAAATCAAAAATCAGTAAATGGGATGGCATCAAACTAAAAAATTTCTTCACAGCAAAGGAAACAATCAAGAGCGTCAAGAGAGAGTCTACTGATTGGGAGAAAATCTTTGCCACCTGTACCTCAGAACATTAAATTATATATAAATCATACAAAGAACTCAAAAAACTCAGCACCAAAAAAAAAAAAAAAAAAAAAAATCAATGATCTAAACAACAAATGGACAAAGGAACTGAACAGATGCTCACAGAAGAAATATGAATGATCAACAAATATATGAAAAAATATTCAACATCTCTAGCAATTAGAGAAATGCAAATGAAAACTACACTGAGATTTAATCTCACTCCAGTCAGAAAGGTAATTATCAAGAGTACAAGTAACAATAAATGTTGGTGAGGATGTAGGGAGAAAGGTACACTCTTACATTGCTAGTGGGACTGCAAATGGGTGCAAGCACTCTGGAAAGCAGTATGGAGTTTCCTCAAAAAAACTAGGAATGGAACTACAATTTGACCCAGCTATCCCACTCCTCAGTACATGTCAAAAAAATTTAAAATCAGCATACTACAGTGACACAGCCACACCAGTGTTTAAAGCAGCACAATTCACAATAGGTAAGCTATGAAACCAACCTAGATGCCCTTCAACAGATGAACAGATAAAGAAATTGTGGTGTATATATACACAATGGAATATTATTCAGCCATAAAGAAGAATGGCTTTATGACATTTGCAAGTGAATGGATCTAGAGACTATCATGCTAAGTGAAATGAGCCAGTCCCCAAAAAAACAAAGTTGAAATATTTTCACTGATATGTGGAAACTAACCCACAATAAGGTGGGAGGAGGTAAGAATAGGTATTCTGTAGAGTACACAAAAGGGAATGAAGGAAAGGGAGGGAGAATTGGAAAAGGAAAGTCAGTGGAAAGAATCCAAAATAATTTTCCTATGTACTTATGTAAATACACCATAGTTAAATCCACCATTATGTACATCATAAGAATGAGGTCCTAATTAGAATAAGATATATTCCATGCTTGTATAATTATATCAAAATGAATTCTAGTTGTGTATAACTAATGAATTTAGTCATGTATAACTAAAAAGAACTATTTTTAAAAATGGGTGAGGGGTGGGGTAGGAGCGCCTGGCTCTAGTGACCCCTCAGGAATATTGGCCATGCCTTCTTCAGCCTCACTGCTTTACATCTGGGTTAGTGATCCTGTTATCTTTGACTTCAAAGGTCCTTTTTATGCAAATCATCTATCTCTGGCTCTGATCTTGCCCTTTCTTATCCCTGCTGTGTTCCCTAATTCTGCCTAGGACATCACCATCTCCTGCTCATCTCCAAGCTCAATGCCTTAGCAACAATTAATTCTTCTATGTATTATTAGATATAATAAAATAAATATGTCCCTGGTCTCATCTCTTTCTCCATAATGAATCAAATGTTCATTTTTCCTCCCATAGTGTCCCTTCTCAGTTTCCAACACTACTAATATAGTTTAGGTTTTCTTACTTCTTGTTTTAATGAAAACACTCCTCAGAATACATATTAAATCTAACCTCCTCTGGTAGCCTTTTTTTTTTTTTTTTTTAATTTTTTTTTTAGTTGTAGATAGATACAATGTCTTTATTTTTTATTGCTTTGTATGTGGTGCTGAGGATCGAACCCAGGGCCTCACGCATGCGAGGCAAGCACTCTACCGCTGAGTTACAATCCCAGCCCCCTCTGGTAGCCTTTTAAAGTTCACCATAACTGTACACCTTAAACATCCTGGCCTACTATCTACTCTTAGCCCCAGTATTCCAAAATAATTTCTACTTTGAGCCTCACTGATCATCTAATAATGCCAGGATAGTGAGTGACCTTCAGCAGGTTCTACATGCTTTCTTCAGGTCTATGTCACTGAAGACTGGTGAAAACCAAGACCTTTGCCAAGTGCTCATCCACAAACATGGTTTTTCCTTACCTGTGAAAGTCTTACGCTGTTGCAATGTTTCTGTGCTTTCATTTTGATATTTCCTATTCTATTCAAGAAGACTTAGTCACAGTTTTATTATTTTAAGCTGCTTTATGTTCAGGACATATCACCCCAAAGAACTGCACCATGGCAGAAGCAGGCTGTATAAGAATTCTGACTTTTTCCTCTAACATATGTAATAAGACCCTCATTCCAGAGCTATCCTCCCTACATCAGGAGGAAAGTCCTTGTCTCTGAAGACATGGAGACACAGAGACACAGAGAATAACCTAAACACACAGGCCTTGCTAAATTCCTGCTAGCTTACTGCCATTAGCTTGTACCTCATTTGTCTAATCATACTTTTGTACAACTGTTGACTCTTCATCAAACCTAAGCATAAAAACATAAAGTTTTCCCTAACTCTTTGGGTCTTTACTTCTGAAGGCTCATATGGAATATAAAACTAACATTAAATAAATATTTTAGATTTGTCAATCTGCCATTTATTTTAGGTGCCAGAGCCATGAACCTTGGGATGGATGAGGAAAGATATTACCTTTTCTTCCTGTTAGTCCTCTTCTTCCTGCTTCAAATGTAAGTATAGCCTTTTCTTTTTTCTTTCCCTCTGCCTTCTGGGCTAGCCATTGTTTTTTTCTGATATAAAATCCAAATGAGCTCTTCTGTAGTAAAAGAGATATTTAGCTCTAGATCTACCTAAAGCACCCATCATTACAATAAATGTCATTCACTTTGCCTCTTTCAGTCAATAATTTTGCCCAAGACATATTGTTCCATTGATCCACATCTGACCTGGGCTGTACTCCCTTACTGTACTATAGTCACAGTGCTGGCCCCTTCTCACTCTTCACCGCCCCCCCACCCCTGCACTAAAGAAGGAGGAGTGACTTGTCTGAATGGAAAATTTGGGGAAAGGTTTTGGGCATGGTTGGCTAAGCCTAGCCATCTTTTCTCCTTTGGGGTCTTGATTGCAGGTGTTTGCATTCTGGCTTCATCTCCCCTCTGCTGAGTCAGACTGCCAAGACCAGGAAGTCCTGAGGTTTTCACTATGAAGACCTGGTGGTCTGGGGAGTGGTAAGCTGGGGAGATCAAAGGGATGAGGATCAACTTAATTCTAGAGAGTATTATCAGCAAGCCACATATTCAAAGCCATATTCCCTGGCCCAGGTTTTACCAGTCATAATAACAGTAGTAAAGCTGCTACTTTAAATTTCATCTGCCTGCTCCCTTATCAATGTTTTACACATTATAAAAACAAAATATGTGATTTAAAAATAAATCATCTTTTCAATAACACTGAAGGGCTCCTTTCACTGCCCTTTTAAACTCCTTTTGCAATTTGAATGTACTTCAAAAGAAGGTGGTATCAAGCAAGGAACTCAACCAAGAGACTGTATTTATTGCTAACAAAGAGTTACACCTACATGGTACAGTAATACTTTGCTTTCCAAGGCTGCTTAATTTTTACTTTCTACAAGAATGTTGTTAATGACAAGCTCCTATTGAGTCACTAAGAGTAGGGGTTTTGTAGCAATGGTGTGGCACAGTATGCATGAGCTTGGGACGCTGAATTAACCAGACACTAATAGCATCCCTAAATCAAAGAGAAGAGGCTGAAAGACTTACTTTCAACAAAGGCATTAGAAAGTGCAAAAATAGAAAATGTAGCATATAAAACAAAAGAGACCAGGCCAATAAATCAGCCCTAGGTAAATTTGAATGTTCCAACCTAGTTTGAAATGAAAATTAACAAAAATAAAATTGAAATCTAATTTCAAAATTAGTTTAATATGATACTTTGTTGTATAGAAGGTTAACAATGAGTATAAAGACCTTCCATTTAAAACTTTCAATTGTTAACATAATAATCATTAGATTTTTTTCCCCTTGAAGTAGTCTTGTATTGGGAAAATTTGAAATTTTAAAAAGGAGGTCTCTGGGACAGGGGATATAGCTTAGTGGTAGAGTGCGTGCTTGGCATGTGGGAGGCCTTGAGTCCAACCCCAGCACCACACATATGCAAATAATAACAATAAATATAAAAATAAAGAAAAATGTTGCATGAAATGGGTCTTAAACATATGAGGAAAAAAGAATCATTCTTTTCATTCATTCCTATCTCCCAAGTTGTTTATTGGGATTATTTTCTTGCCTATA
Organism: Geosciurus inauris; assembly: GCA_004024805.1. NCBI lineage: Eukaryota > Metazoa > Chordata > Mammalia > Rodentia > Sciuridae > Geosciurus > Geosciurus inauris. The sequence continues at coordinate 43,513 of PVHX01000561.1, read as the reverse complement.
ATGCTTAAATATGAATTACAGTTCAACACTTAAAACTTCCTTTGGTCCTCCTCTTACTCCTTTTCCACCTTCTTCTCTGAGTATTAAACATCAGATTTCTACTTCTTTTGAATACCCACAGTCCCTACTGAATTTTCACAATGGCACAAGTATATGCTAAGTATTTTACACACATTTTCTAATTTATCATGATCCTACATGAGATATGTGTTATATCCATTTATTTTTTAACAAATGAAGAAACTAAAACATAAAGAGGTTAACAATTTATAAAGTGAAAAGTATTTATCAAGGAAATAGCTACAGATTCCTAAGAGATTTATAACTAGGCAATTTATCCAACTTCTTTTAAAACTGGTAATCTGTACAAGACATTCAGGTAATTCCATATGTTTAAAATTAGTTTGTATTATCTACATATTTTGTAATATTTAATTATTCACGAGTCCTGTGGCCCTCCAAAAAAGGAGTTTAATATATACTGTTTCTGAAGGTTTTTGACTCTTTTTTCTAGCATTGTGTCTAGTGGGACTAATATTCTATAAAACCAAATGTAGAAATCATGCTCTAATGTTTGCAAATGGAGTCTTAAGTTAACTTCAAGCCCTGTAGGTTTTACTTGATGCCCACTAAATAATAGTTAAATGGAGAATTTAGTTATAAAATCAAGAAACCATATTCAGAAATTGACTCAGAAGAATATTATTTCTTACTTCTAACAGAATCACCTCCACAAAGTCTCATGTTTTCATTTTTGAATTCATTTAAAAACAATACTTTCAGAAAATAATGGCTCTTCTTTCCCCTAACAAGGACCACTTAAAACATCAGGTAGCAATTTACTTCATTTCTCTGTACCTTAGTTTTCTCGTTTGTAAAATGATCCTAATAATCCAAGGGTCATAAATGAAATAATGGGTCAAATCACTTTGAGTTGCTTGGGGAAAAATGCAACAATTCATGATAATAGTATCACTTAGAATATAATGTCCAATCATTTTATATATTAATACTAGATGCACAGTAACTACTAACGAAGACAAATGTTCTCATAGTTAAGTTAGACATTTTCTAAGTACCATAAAGAGACAGAATACAAAATATTTCAGCCACTGCCAAGTCAGATGAGAAGTGATTCTATGTAGGCAAAACATATTAGCAAAACTTGTACTGCCAATCTCCCAAGCTATATGTGAGGGTTCTCAAGAGTACTAAATGTATAGAACTTGAGAATATTCACTTGGCCCAGTTCTCATCTTTACGTGCATGGCAGATGCCAGGGCAACACCTTCCCAGTCACAAAGGTGTCCAAAAGGGGAAACTTCAACTCCTAAGAGACATAAATTCATGCTTGGGTGGAAGGAGAGAGTTACTGAGAGACAGAAGAGACAAGTCATTGCATAGATAGGATAGAATAATCAGAAAAAGAGAAGGAGGAGGAGAAGAAAAATTAGGCATGTTTTGTCAGGCATTCAGCATTAATGAATGGAAACAATCTAACACAAATTAAGTATCAAGTGCCAACCAATGTTTAGATGCTTTATATTTACTTTCTCCTTTAAATCTCAAAACAAATATATAACAACAATATTAATGATGCATTTAGAAATGAGGAAATTGAAGATCAAAGAGATCACAAAGCTAATGACTGAAACAGAATTGTTATGGAGATGCAATTGGCCTTCATTCAACAAATACTTTTTTTTTTTTTTTTTTTGGTACCAGGGATTGAACTCAGGGGTACTCACCCACTGAGCCACATCTCCAGCCCTAATTTATGTTTTATGTAGAGACAAGGTCTCACTGAGTTGCTTAGCACCTCACCATTACTGAGGCTGGTTTTGAACTAGCGATTCTCCAGTCTCAGCCTCCCAAAGTGCTGGGATTACAGGCATGTGCCACCACACCCTGCTAACAAATACTTTTAAGGTATGTTCTATGTGGTAGGTATCAGTCAGAAGTACTATGAGTTAGGCCAGGGAAACAGGATACAATGGTAAGCTGTCCCCACTTTTCTGGAACTTACTGTGGCTGAGACAAATTAAATACACAATTATGTCAACTAACCTTTCACTTAAAATTGTAACAATAAGTATGATGGGTCTTCACTCAGTCAAGACAATCAGGGATGACTTCCAAGGAAGTGTAAGCTGAGAGGAAGGAGGAAGGGAGGGATGGGAGGATGGAGAGAGGATAAGGTGATTCAGAGTTGACAGGCAAATGGAAAGGAGGAAGATTTTAGGTAGAAAAAAATTTTCAAGAAGAAAACATGGAGTATAGAACAATGGAAAGGTCATTGGTTATTATAGCAATTGTCTCGTTCAGGACACTTCTGCAGGGAAATTGCTGTTATAAATATGCAAATCTGTGATGCACAAATCTAGACTAGAATAGGAATGGCCCTGTGTTGAAGTGTGTTAAACTTAGGGAGAGTGAATGAGATGAGCTGGATATGTTGGCCCCAACTGAAGCATGCAGGGGGCTTTATAGGTGCTTCAAGTCAGGGTCCTTATTGTATAAGTAATGGGCAGCCACTAATGGTTTTTAGCAGGGGAGGGACATAGTCAGATTTGTATTTGAATAAGACCATGCTTGCTGACTGCTGCTATGGACTTCTGGATAAAATGGTTTATAAATATTCTTCAGCAAATCATGCCTTCTTATTATCTTACCATGGACAAAAGTCACAATCACACTCTTCTGCTTCTATAGCAACAGATATCTTGTTTGAGATCCTTGCCACTCAAAAAGTTGCCCAGGGATCAGGAGCAACAGGAGCAGCATCACCTGAGAGCTTGTTGAAAATGCATAACCTCAAGCACTACCCACAATCTACTAAATCAGAACCTGCAGTTTTAACCAGATCCTCGGGTAACATGTGGCTGCACTTTACAAGAAGTTTTGGTTGATATAATCCTGTCCCACCACCATCACAGCAGCTTCACCACTAGTTGTTTCTGGGTCTATAGTAATTCTACAGAACCCACTGATGTTTCTGGACTAGTTAGTTCCTCATCATTCTTGAGCAGGATCTTTGGTTGGTAAGGAATGTGTGAAAACACACAAATATGATTCTACTGTTTCTAGTAAAAACAAGGAACAAATCTAATGAAGAAAATAGTGAACAAAGCAGAGTCCTGTGGTGAAGATATTGTTACTGGTTAAAGTAGCCTATGACATAGTATCAGCGTTAGGTGAGTTAATACCAACTAGGAGTGTATTCTCACTTCAGGCCACCTCCTTTAAGACAGTCATAAAATGGCACTTTGGTCATGCCTATAAAATGGTACACACATACACACACCATCACCACCATGTACAACAAAACACCAAGCTTCTGCCATAATATGCTTCATATTACCTAAAAGATCATGAAAACATGACTATAAGAGAATTTGATTGACTTATTCATTAAGTCAACTGTTGATTGGTAATGGTAATAGCCCTTTAGCTAGAAATTTCTTTGTATCTGTTTCTTGATTATCTTTAGGCACTTTATGACAGATTGAGAAATACAAAATGCACTATCAAAATTATCCATTGTTGAGGTTCCTGAATGCTTCCATGGACAGTGCGACACTGCTATTTGGAAAATAATCTACAGTTCTGTTTGGATGTCATGTGGTATAGATTTGGGAAGCCATCTGGCTAGATCCAATCCGGCTTTGCCACTTACTAGGGATGTGACTTGGATTTCTCCATGTCTCAATTTCCTCACCTGTTAAATGGAATTAAATGTACTTACCACCCAGAGCTGTTAAGAGGATTCAATGAGAGAACACATTTAAAGCTTTTAAAAACAATGTTTGCAACATGTTAAATACTATGTATTTGCTAATTTGTTGTTGTTATATTGCACCTGAATATCAACAGAAGCCAAGAAGTTTCACTGTGAATCATTGTTGGGGCAATAGGCTAAGGAAAGCATGTTATTCACACTTTGTTCAAATATCACTAGCAGAAAAGGTCACCTGCCGAAAATTGGGAAATTCCACCTATTAATTTTTTTGATGCCACATATAAGAAACCTATAAGGCCAGGTGGTCTCAGCAAGGTAATTAACAAAATTGTTGCCCTGAGTTTGTTCGCCCCATGCCCCTAGTACCCAGGATCACTGAACTATATCCTCACTGAACAGCCCAGCAATTATTATTTTGAGACAGGGTCTCATGAAGTTGCTAAGGCTGGCCTCAAACTTCTGATCCTCCAGCCTCAGCTTTGTGAGTTGATGGGATTTGAGGCATGTGCCATCATGCCTGGCTGCCTGGAATTTTTAGTCATTAATCCAAAATAATGCCTTAAAATTTAAAAATCCTCTATAAACATTTGTATTTGAGAGTTTTCCCTACTTGGATTCAAGACAGACTAATATAAAACCAACAAACATCACTGTCTCATGCTATCTGAAAGGAAACAAAAGATAAATCACCTCCATTGAAATTGGTTCATTTTTATCATTTTAACAATGTAATAATTTCCTCAAAATGCTATTTTTGTACAAGAAGAATTATTACCCACAGCAAAAAACATGATTCTATTTCTTTGAAGCTTGCAGTCTATGATACATATATTATAAATTGAAATTTTACCATTTATTTGTTTAATTTTGCTATTTTTTGATCCTTGGGGAGGGTGGTCATTTCCCTACATATTCTGCTGATTATTAAAAAACTTATTTATTTATCTATCTATTTACTTATTTATTCTACTTAGGTATACATGATAGCAGCATGCATTTTGATTCATTGTACACAGATGGAGCACAACTTTTCATTTCACTGGTTGTACATGATGTAGAATCATACCATATATGCAGTCATACATAAAGCTAGGGCTATGATGTTCATCTCATTCCACCATCTTTACTGACCCCATCCCTCCTCCCCCCTCCCTCCCCTTTGACCAAACTTCCTCCATTCTTCCTGTGTCCCCTCCCTCATTATGGAGCAGCATCCACTTATCAGAGAGAACATTCAGCATTTGTTTTTTAGGGATTGGCTTACTTGGCTTAGCATGATATTCTCCAACTCCATCCATTTACCTGCAAATGCCATAATTTTACTCTCTTCTAATGCTGAGTAATATTCCATTGTATATATATACCACAGTTACTTTATCCATTCATCTATTGAAGGGCATCTAGGTTGGTTCCACAGTTTATTGTGAATTGAGCTGCTATAAACATTGATGTGGATGCATCACTGTAGTATGCTGTTTTTAAGCCCTTTGAGTATAGACCGAGGAGTAGGATAGCTGGGTCAAATGGTGGTTCTAGTCCAAGTTTTCTAAGAGAATCTCCACACGGCTTTCCAGATTGGTTGTACCAATTTGTAGTCCCACTAGCAATGTATGAGCGTGCCTTTCCCCCATATCCTCGCCAACACTTATTGTTGTTTGTATTCTTGATAATTGCCATTCTGACAGGCATGAGATGAAATTTTAAAGTAGTTTTGATTTGCATTTCTCTGACTGCTAGAGATGTTGAGCATTTTTTCATATGTCTGTTGATCAATTGTGTATCTTCTGAGAAGTGTCTGTTCAGCTCCTTAGCCCATTTATTGACTAGGTTGTTTGTTTTTTTGGTGTTAAGTTTTGTTTTTTTAATTTTTTTTTAGTTTCAGATAGACATACAATATCTTTGTTCATTAATTTATTTTTCATGTGGTGCTGAGGATCAAATCCAGTGCCTCACACATGCGAGACAAGCACTCTACCACTGAGCTACAGCCTCAGCCCTGGTTTTAAGTTTTTTGAGTTCTTTATATATCCCAGAGATTAGTGCTCTGTCAGATGTATGTGTGGCAAAGATTTGTTCCCAGAGTGTTGGCTCTCTGTTCACTTTATTGATTGTTTCTTTTGTTGAGAAGAAGCTTTTTCAGTTTGAATCCATCCCATTTATTAATTCTTGATTTTATTTCTTGTGCTATGGGAGTCTTGTTAAGGAAGTAAGGTCCTAATCCAACATGATGCAGATTTGGGCCTATTTTTTCTTCTATTAGGTGTAGGGTCTCTGGTCTAATTCCTAGGTCCTTGATCCACTTTGAGTTGAATTTTGTGCATAGGGGTTTAGTTTCATTTTGCTGCATATGGATTTCCAGTTTTCCCAGCACCATTTGTTGAAGAGGCTATCTTTTCTCCAATATATGTGTTTGGCACCTTTGTATAGTATAAGATAACTGTATTTAATTGGGGTTGTCCCTGTGTTTTCTGTTCTGTGCCATTGGTCTACATATCTGTTTTGGTGCCAGTACCATGTTATTTTTGTTACTATAGCTTTGTAGTATAGTTTAATGTCTGGTATTGTGATGCCTCCTGCTTCACTCCTTACTAAGGATTGCTTTGGTTATTCTGGGTCTCTTATTCTTCCAAATGAATTTCATGATTGCCCTTTATATTTTTATGAGGAATAACATTGGGATTTTAATTGGAATCACATTGAATCTATATAGCGCTTTGGGTAGTATGGCCATTTTGACAATATTGACTCTGCCTATCCAAGAGCATGGGAGATTTTTCCATCTTCTACGGTCTTGTTCAATTTCTTTCTCTAGTGACAAATAGAAATTCTGGTAAATCATTTTCACAGAACAAAACCAAAAGCTAAAGATATCATTCTCACTAGGCAAAAAAATAGTTTTAATCTTTACATTACATGGTTATTTATGAAGAAAAAATCTATACTTAATGGAATGAAAAAATTGCCTATCAAAGAATTGTTTTAAAATATGTATGATAAAAACATATACTATCTCTATACTCTTAATTCCTGAGGCAATTTAATGAAAAGCTAAATTTTAGCAGTTAGACCAAAAAGCATTATTTATAAGAAAAACTCCCTCACAAAAAGTTGATAAAATGTTGCTTAAAATACTTAATTCAGAGTATTTTACTCCAAAATTTTGCTTTCTTAAAAATGATTAAAACCCTAAATTACCAAATGGAGTTCTGAAATACTGAAACTTCTAATCAAATGAAAAGAAAATTTCTGCAAAAGTATTAGAAATTAATTTTTATGCACATAATAATTTCTATCTTTTTATATAGTTAATAAGACTTCATGAGTACCTTGTTTCTAACTTAAAGTGACAGGAATTCTACTGGAACTTAATATGTTAGTCAATCAATTGATTAGTAAATTCTGTCACTTTATCTTCATGGTATTTGAAGTAGCTAGTGAAATTCAATACAGGACAATGTCAGAGCAGCCATGTAACCTGATAGCCTTTGTAAAAAGTGATGGGTATTTGAGCAGATTAAGTAAATTTAGTCTTGTTGTCCATAAGAAGCGCAACTGAAGGTGTATAATATGGTACCTTTGATAACTATAAGTCTGTTCAAAACTGCATCATGTTATACATACCAGAAGGCAGACATCATATTTTTGATATGTAAATATGGGATTCATTTGTAAGAAAACATAAATATTTATGATTTTTCATCCTATACTTAGTGGCTATATCAATACAGTGAAAAGGTTTGATCTCAATTGATTTTCTAGTCTGTTCTCTCTATCAAGAGGAGACCATTTCTCTTATGGGACTATGCCTGTGAGTTTCAATGATTATATCAGAGTAACTCTCTCAGTTGTGTCAGATACTATCCATGTCATGCAGCCACCTTGCCTGAAAGCTCAGAGGATAAAATCTGCAGATGCTCCAGTGCCTTATGTAAAACAGTTCAGTATAATCTATGCACATCCTCCTATATACTTTAAATCATCTCTGGATTACTTATAATGCCTAATACAATGTAAATGCTATATAAATAGTTGTTAGTCTTTATTGTTTAAGGAGCAAGAAAAAAGTCTGTACATGTTCAGTACAGACACGTCAATTTTTTTTCCTGAATACTTTGTGGTTGGTTGTATCCATGGATGTGGAACCTGCAGATACAAGGGGCCAATTTTATTTATCCTAAACTCCAATGTTCTTTTTTTTTTTTTATACCAAGTATTGAACCCAGGGGCACTTAATAACTGAGCCACATCCTCAGTCCTTTTTATATTTTATTTTGAGATAGGGTCTTACTAAGTTGCTTAGAGCCTTGCTAAGTTGCTGAGGCTGGCTTTGAACTTGCAATCCTTCTGCCTTAGCTTCCTGACCCACTGGGATTATAGGCGTGTGCCTCCCTGCTCAGCTGAAACTTCAATGTTCTTATTTTTTATTAATTAATTTATTTATTCTAATTAGGTATATATGACAACAGAGCACATTTTGATTCATTGTACACAAATGCAGCACAACTTTTCATTTATGAGGTAGCATGTACATATGTGCAGTCATACATGTACCTAGGGTAATGATGTCCATCTCATTCCACCATTTTTCCTGCCCCCATACCCCCTCCTCTCCTCTCCCTCCCCTTTGCCCAAAGTTCCTTTATTCTTCCCAGACACCCCCACCGACCACCCCCTCCCCATTATGGATCAGCATCCACTCATCAGAGAGAATATTTGGCATTTGGTTTTTTGAGACTGGCTTACTTCACTTAGCATGATATTCTCCAACTCCATCCATTTACCTGCAAATGCCCTAATTTTATTCTCTTTTAATGCTGAGTAATATTCCATTGTGTATATATGCCAGTTTATTTATCCATTCATTTATTGAGGGGCATCTAGGTTGCTTCCACAGCTTAGCAACTGGGAATTGTGCTGCTATAAATAAACATTGATGTGGCTGCATCACTGTAGTATGCTGATTTTAAGTCCTTTGAGTATAGACGGAGGAGTGGGATAGCTGAGTGAAATGGTAGTTCCATTCCAAGTTTTCTTTTCTTTTTTTTTGTACTGGGGATTGAACTCAGGGGTACTCGACCACTGAGCCACATCCCCAGACCTATTTTGTGTTTTATGTAGACACAGGGTCTCACTGAGTTGCTTAGCACCTCACCATTGCTGAGGCTGGCTTTGAACTCGATTCTCCTGTCTCAGCCTCCCTAAGTGCTGGGATTATAGGCTTGAGCCACTGCACCCAGCTTCCGTTCCAAGTTTTCTAAGGAATCTCCATATTGCTTTCCAGATTGGTTGCACCAATTTGCAGTCCCACCAGCAATGTACGATTGTGCCTTTTCCCCCACATCCTTGCCACAATGTTCTTATTTTTAACATGAAGATAACAATAGAATAAACTTTATAGGCTTATAAAGTGCCCAGCACACTGCCTGACACATAATATGTACATAAAATGCTGTTATTTGAGGAAGAAGTTTCTCTAGTGCCAGTTTCCCCTTAGGAGATTGGAGTTGCAGCTAGAAGCTAAGGAAAGTACTTTCAGGTGAAATTTTTACTTTTTTCTCATTTTTACTTTTTTTTCTTTTTTAAATATTTCTTTATTTTTAAGATTTGAGGCCCAAACAATATTTCTTGAGGGCTAAAGATAAAAATCAAATTCAGGGTTTGGGAGAGAAATGATCTCTCTGCACCTCTGCTTCAGCACAGTGAGGCCTGGGGAGTTGTGGTGAACTATGGTACCACATGGTTTTATGGTTTTGAGAGCAGCAAGGAAGAAGCAGTATTCTCACAAGAGGTTCCCTTCCCAAGTGACTTTTTAGAAACTGAATGTGAGGGTGGATGGGAGAGAAGAATACGGGGAACTGGTCCTGAGCTGATAAGCCAAAAATTACCGAAATGACTAGAGCAATTTGGACAGGGGATTCCTGTGAAGCTCATTTTCGTACAAACAGGATGATGGGGCCTGGGGCTGTCTGTCTCATTCATACACAAATATAGCAATCGAAGGAAAAGAATGCTAAGAACAGATAAAGTAGACAAAGTTGGGGACACTAAGAGGAAGAAATCAGCATGAAGTAAAGTATTCAGAGACCTGGAACACAAACTGGCCCTTGAAGACTGGTGGAGGCCAAGTTTTCTGAGGAGCAGGTTTTAAGTAGGAAAACAGGTGAGCACAGGTGTGGAGGAAGCACATGTATGGGGCTTCATCAGCAACAATGACTGGAAAAGGGCTGGGTGGGTGGGTAGCGTATGAGAGGGAAAACTGGAAGAAAAGCCTAGGAAACTAGTCTGGGGTCATATTTCAATGGCTGACGGACCTAGATTCAGTCCTTCAGGTAATAGGGAACTAGAGAAAAAAAGATTCTGATTCAAGAAACCTGTAGTGAAACCAGTGATTGATAAGACTAATCTGGATTCACATGTGGTATAGAAAAGGAGGAATGTACAGGGGTATGTAAACATGGTTAGAAGACTTCATATATGAGAGGGGGTACAATGGAATATAATACTATATTGGCATAACATTACTTGCCACTTTTCTAAAAAAGCATCCATAGGGAAGAAAAGAAACCTAGTTAAGTATAGCCTTCTATTACTCCTCAATTTCCATTGGAGAAATTATTTATTTCTCCATGTGCCAATGGCTATGGCTATAAGCCATAGCTCGCTTATTCATAAATTGCATGAGCACACTTTAAGATACACTAAAATTTCTAGTATTGCTTTAATGCAATGCCTCTTTATCTCTTCGTTTATTATCTAATTCAGGCATGTGCTTTGAAAATGTGTGTTCTTCCAATTTCCTTAGACATCTCAATCCCTGATTATTGATGTACTTCTTCCATATAATGGTAGTTGTGATAGAACAGTGTCATATAAAAATACTGTTTCCCCTCATTCAGAGTCCCTGAAAAAAATAATTCTTATATAGGTTTGTAAAACAATAGTTCGCCTGCTACTAATCCCACAGACTGTTAATACATGCAGTTGGTTTACATTCTTCTGCCAGTATTTCAGTAGGCAAAAAAGTTTCATTTAAGCAATGAGTGGGTTTTTGAGGACATTCTTTTAACTACAAATACTCACTTGAGCTCTGCAACAAGATTCTTGGTAAAAGACCGTTATTACTCAGTAGGGTTTCCAGAAGCAGGTTCCAGTTACAACCTGGCTGGGATAAGAGCAGTTTCAATTGACCCTCCGCTTTCAGTCCTCCAGCTGATGGAGTCCTTTAAAATCACAAGATAAAGATAGAGTAATGAAGTTAATTTATCTATGAAATTAATAGCCTTAAAGTACAGATGTAACGCTAACTCCTTTTAAATGTCAATTCCTCCCAGATTAGTTTGAAAACGCTTTCATGCTTACTTACTTTCGGGTTGCTCAGGGAAGGAATTACATTTAATCTCAACTAGCTAAAAGCAAATTAGCATTTGGTAGCCTGCCAAATTTCAAACTGATACAAAATAACCATGCCTACATTTCACAGAACTATGTCTATTTTTGTTTCATGGAGAAAAGAAATCATTTATGCACTTATTCTGAATGCATTAATTTGTTCATTCAACAAATACATAATGAATGCCTACTATGTGCTATTAACTCCTTTTGCTATTCATGGAAAGAAGTTTCAGTGGGGATTTGCTACATTGTGATGTACTATGTACTATGATGGCTGATGAAAATAAAGGAATCAAAGCACCTATCAAGTGTCAACCATAATCTAATTATTTAATGTGTAAAACCTTGAATCAACATGCAATTAGCAGAACTGCTACTAACAGTAACATTGCTACCTACTTGGGTAATAATTTCATCAAAGAGAAGTACTTCCAAGGTAAATAAGCTTCTATTTGCAAAATTATCATTAGTGTTGAATAGAAAATTGAAAACAGGTTCCCCACATTCCCACTTTTATTTATAAAGGTATTGGCAGGGGATCAGAAAGCAAAGTAGGAATTAGAGATTGACAATCCTATTTACTTTTTCTTTTAAAATATCTCAAAATTTAGATTATCTGAAGGTCACAACATGGGAAATTAACTTGCAACAACAATCACAATAAAAGTAGGCAATAGTCAAACGCTCAAGTTGGGCCACATTGATTGTGGGAACAATGTGCCATTGGGAAGGAAAAGTGTGTTTGAGCAATGCAGAAGTGTGAATGAGGGGACTGGATGCTTCAGACTGAAATGGTATTACGGAGAGAGACAATCTGTGGTATTAACATTAGGGGATGCTGTTTACCTAGTGGTGAGCCATCCAGTTATCAACACAGTTAAGACTTCTGGTTTTCAAAGCTTGGGCCCCCAACCAGAAGCATTAGCATCACCTAAGAATTTGTTTAAAAATGCAAATTCTCAATCCTTATTCCATCAGAGATTTGGGAGGTGGGTATAAGAAGCCCATTTCAACAAAGCTGTCTCCAAGAGACACAGATGCATGCTAAGATTTAGGAACCATTGTAGTAGCAGAAATAGAACCAGTTAGCACCATCTGCTTTCTCTGTGTCTTTGTGCCCATGCAGGCCAGCCTTGGCTGCTACTTGCAATGGACTGAATGTTTATAATGCCTCCAAATTCATTGGCCAAAAACTCAACCCCAATGAGATGGTACCTGGAGATAGGATGTTTGGGAGATAATTGTGTCATGAGGGTAGAACCTTCATGAATGAGATTAATACCCTTATAGGAGAGGCCAAAGAGCTAGCTTGCCCTTTTCTATTATGAGGATATAAAAAGTGGGCTGTTGACAACCTAAAAGAAGGTCCTCACCAGAATGTGACCATGCTGATACCCTAATGTTGGACTTCCAGCCTCCAGAACTGTGAGAAATAAATGTCTCTTGCTTAAGTCATCAGAATATGGTACATTTTTTATAATGGCCTGAGCTAAGACATCATTCATCCAATGAATTCTCTGTGACCCTAAACTTTTATCTTAATCTTACCCAACCTTCAGTTTGCAACAACAAAAATCTCCACTTTTTTCTGAGAAGTCTTGACTAAAATTTTCGCTTCACGGTGGTTTTACTGTAAATTAAAGCACTTATGAGAAGCATACACATTTTAACACTTGATTATTTCTTCAAAGCTTTATCTCACCATCCACATTCAAGTCTCCTGAAGATATTTATTTTATACACCCTAAAGCTCCCAAATTCAGCACATTTAAACTCTATAAATGTTAGCTGATTGACTTGTCTGCTCCTAAATGAGTAGGCAAAGTTTTAAAAGAATGCTTTGCTAAAAGTCTAAACAAAATTAAGAGGATTTGAGGATATAAAATGGAGAAGCTTGAAAGTACCTCTCCCTTTGCCTGGCTTTGCATTTGGAACATTCCATAACCTTATAACCCACAAAATTTTTCATCCTGTGCTTAAAATTTGGACTGACTCAGACATCCTATATGAGGCTCTGGAAGCCGGGTAACTGCTCAGGCACTTGGTGGGCTGTGTTAGCTAGGGAAAGTCCTGCCCTGGCTGGGTGGTGAAGAGAGAAGAGGGGAGTTACTTAACCCTGAGGCTGGAGGAATCAAGTCCACCAGTTCTGAGAATCCCAGGAGTTATGATTTAACTGTCCCAGAGAGTTCTGGCATTTGCAGAAGTTCTAAATGTTCCAAGAGATACAATACTCATCCCTGCTTCCATCATAAACCTTAAGCGCTGACTTAGAGAAGCTCCTACCAAAAACAGTTGGTAGGAAGTTATATATTAAAATCAACTTGGTTTTTAACATTTCTTATCAATATGTTGTGCTCAAAGTGAGAGCTGACTTAAGGACACATCTAAAAAATCCAGTTTGGCTGGAGTGTAGAGAGGCGGATCTTGGAGAAACAGTTTGAAGGAGGAGGCAGGAACTGGATCATGGAGGTCCTCCTCATGATCCCAAGGTGGGGGGTTTGAATCCACTGGAGAGTTTAAGGCAAAAGAATTTCCTGATCTGGATTGGTGGTTAGTGTTTTTACTCAGCCCTTCAGTCATGTAACAAAACAAAATAATTTGAATGTCATTTCATTCCACTGTAACTGCATACCTGGTTATAAATAAAATCTTTCATTTACCAGATGGAAAGCTGTTTGTTGAAACATACCTCAGTTCTTGGATCTTTCAACTTATCACAATTTTGAAATGTACAGTAGAATGACTCACTATGAGGAAAAATAAAATAGTACAAACATTCCTCAATCACCAAGCTCTGAGTAATAAAATGCATTGAGGAGTCTGTGTTGGGCATATGGAGAAGCATATGTTCCCTCATCCTTTGAGCTAGTGGATCTGTGAAAGTGAAATTAGCTTTAAAAAATGACAGAAAGGGAAATTTTATATATATGTATATATGTATGTATCAAATATGTACATGTTGAATTCCATTATGATACAAAGAAGAGAACAAAAATGTGTAAGTTCAACAGAGCTCATACATCTCATATTGAAAGGCAAAATGTATTTATGGCTGGGTTGAATTAACCTATTATGTCCCATCATCCCATTTATAGAAGACCTAAAAGCCTTAAATTGAGGAATAAATACACCACTTATAGTAACTTCGAAATAAATATTTATGTTTTTAGAATTCTGTTCTTTTGAGGAAAATAATAGATGAATGACTGTGATAATATTAACATTATTAATGGTATAATTAACATTATTAACGGTAATAAATCATATTACGTAGATTATGATTTCCAACTTATTTTAATGCACCTGTGTCAAATTCATTAAAATATTCACAGAATTGAAAACTTGGGACTTAATGAGTTAAAATTACACTCTAATAATTCCTATCTTTCTGGGTATGGATTGGCCTAAAAAGTTTTTCAAATCCATATAGTAATAGAGATCAACCATCACTGGTTTATAAAACTAACAAATTATTTTTAGAGAATCATTGTAAAAATATTAACTGTATTCAAGTGTATTTATGAAAATAATCAAGTAGTTTGTTTAAAATTTATAAAATTTTTTGGTATGTGTTTATACTAAAATAAAAAATTTAAAAATCTCATCTATATCAGCACATACTGTTCTAACTTTTAGCTTGATGGTTAAAGCCCAGCCTGAGAGAAGGCTCTGAAGTAGGTTTAAACTGTGGTATGAACAGTCTTACTTCTCAGGCTATATGACCATGGAATTCATTTATCCTACTGTATATATTTCACAAAGAAGTTCCAAGAATTACTATGGAATGAACTTACATTCCATTACAGTGGAATGAACTTCTAAAAGTACAGCTTGGGGATAATATCCAGTGGTAGTGAAGCACTATTCTTCAAGATTTGATATTTACTTTGAACTAACAGCCAAATTGTTAGCTTCAGTAGATAAACTATAGAGGTCTGGGGGATGGGGCTGTAGCTCAGTGGCAGAGTGCTTGCCTAGCATGTGTGAGGTACTGGGTTTGATCCTTAACGCCACATAAAAAAATAAATAAAATAAAGGCATGATGTTCATCTACAATTACAAAAAAAAAAAACAAAAACCAAAAAAACTACAGAGGTCTGGGAGCCAAAGAGTGAAAGTGGTAGGAACCCCTTTTACTAAAGCTCCTGACGATCCTTTTGAAATTTGTTCTTTTTATTTCCACAATCCCCAGAAGCTCTGTGTAAGTGGAGGCCGTGGTTTCCATGGTCTCCACTTGTAACAGGAGACCATTTAGGATTCCACTAAACCTAAAATCAGAGTGGCCCTTAGATCATCTTTGGCTCCCCATGTCAGAAGTCTATCAGGCAAAGAAAGGAAAACACTATCCTGGCAAGGGTGATTAAATTTAGTTATCATGAAGAGTTAGGGTTGCTGCTGTATAAGATGAGCAGGGAGAAGTATCTGTAACTCAAGGGATTCCTTGGGGCATCTCTTGATGCTCTCAGGTCTGTTAATGACCATATGCAGGTGAAAGCAGTAACAACCATTCCATTTCATAAAAAATGGAAACCAAGGAGTTCACCTGCTGGAGGATGAAGATCATAGTGACTGCACTGGGCAAGCAACATAACTCAGAATATGTGATGGTCAATAGTGAAGGGAAGATGGGATAGTTGTAGAAGAATATAATGATGAATATTATTACAGACTCAGAAATAACTGCCACAGGGAGTACTCTATCTTGTCCCACCAACTCTTTCCTAATTAAACTTTTCCTTTTTCTTTTCTTCTTATTTTTAGTTGCAGATGGACATAATACCTTTATTTTTATTTATTTATTTTTATGTGCTGCTGAGGATTGAACCCAGTGCCTCATATATGACACTGAGCCACAACCCAGCCCTGATTAAACTTTTCTTAAAAAAAAAGAAAAGAAATTGTGACCAACCATCACCTTAAAGAATCAATAACCTGCCTCTGAGAACTTAAGGAAGAATTGAGGAAAAAGTGGATCTCAGTGCAAGGGTGGATCATAGCAGAGATTCATGACCCCACATTCTCTTGTCCTTACCTCTCAGTTCATATTGGACTGAACAAAGGAACAAGGACGTTTGAGTCTATGTTTTTTAGTTTCCAGCAAGGCAGGCTGTTAGTGTCAGAGAATTAAAACCCCTGGAGCAGTTCTCTATCAATGACCAATGCGAGCTGGTGCATACGTACCTCAGCATCCTTGTTCCTTTGGTAGGATAACTCTGAACTGAATATTTCATACTAGTTCTCAGAATTCCCCAGAAGTTCCAGTCACTTCTTTGATAGTTGGTTTGATTATACAAATATTTCTTTTCTTCACTTACTCATTCCCCTTGAAGTGTTGTCACTTAGAAAATAAACTATATTCACTTGAATCTTTGTCACAGGGTCTGTATCTTAAGAAAATTCAAACAGTGAGATGCACAAAAGTACTTGGTGTTCATCTCACTTAATCCTTGTTTCAGGAATGTTAACATATTAGTCCAAGGCCATTTAACTAATAAATGTAGCTTCTTGACTTTGAACCCAGGTGTCTCTGACTTCAAAACCCATGTTCATTCAATTACTCTATGTTTTTTTCTCTATTCAACCTGAGTAAGTTGCATTTTCTGAGGATGTTTGGCTCTTTTGAACCTACTGATTGATAATACTGTGTTTTTGACCAAAATCAAGTTTATGATTTCAGAGCTAATTCCCAGATTGGAGCCATGTTATTCAAGGTATCTAGCAACTGATCTCAACCAGATGATTCCTGGCATGGATTACTAGGCCAAATTTATATAAATTACATGAGTCAGAGGACAAAGGTAAGGGCATAACTAAAGAGAAACTGAGGATGAAGGTCTTAATAGGAAAAAGCAAAAGCAGAGAACTCCTCATACTACGACATTCTCTTGGTTTCCCATAACTTATCCTTCAAAATCATTCTAAGAAAAGAAATAAGCAATTTGTCATCCTTTTTCTAAGAAGATAATTTTAGTACCTGATGGAAAAATTGAGGGGAAAAACTCAAAATATTTTCTTTATCACTTTAACTACAAGTGTGAAAATGATATGCAGTTTTAGCATTGAAAATGTTTGCATACATTTTAATCTCTATATTGGGTATAGCCAAGTCTCTATAATCTTTAATTATTATAAGTAAAAAATTAGGTGGGAAATCTATCTGTCTATCTATCTCTATATATATTTAATGTGCCTTGATTTTTAAAATAGCTTTGTTCACTAATGTCAGAATTCTCATTTCTTCAAGATTGGCTATATCTATACTATGTGGTGTACAATGTAGGAGGTAGGCATTCAACACAAGATTTCCTGATTATAGCAAACCAATCTTTTTCCTTGGGATGATCCCATTTTCTAAAAATCCCCCAAAGATAGTATTTACAATTCACAGAGCCATACTCCAATGTTACATTAATTAGCATTTCCATTTCTAAATCAAATAATCTAATTTTAATTGTAAAAATAATAAAATATTTCAGTTACCAGGTCGGGGCTCTCTTCAATGTCCTGACCTAGCACTGAGTCACTAAGGCACTACATACCACTGGATCACCCAGCCTTTCCTCTTGAGAAGCAGAGGTTAACTTCTAGAGCTGTTGACTCTTATCAGTCTCTGTCCACCAGATAAACCCTGTTATAGGGAGTTCAAAAAAGGTCTCCCAAGCATCATACTTCTGATAAATGCAGAGAGCCAGGGAGAAAGCAGTTCAATATTCTTTCCACTTTATCACACTTGTAGTAGGTCCTTTTCAACATGCTTAGATAATTGATAAAATCTTCCACTTTGTGAAACACACAACTCTTTGCTAACCCAGCAGTTATGAAGGATTGTTTAGTAAGTACTTATGTGATAAGTGCTTCAGAGGCACTTCAGCTTATTTAGTCCTCATGACCCTCCCAGTAGAGCATATTTCAAGATGGAGGAAGTAGACAATGGTATTGCATGCTACTTGCAAGTAGGTAAACAAAGATTGTATTGCATTTATGTTTCAACTTCCTCATCAAAATTTAAACTTTAAATCACAATAGAAAAAGAAAAATATAAACGTTAAGATAACTAGGTATATGAAGTATCTAGTTCAATTGACAATTTTACTTCTTTTAATAGCTTGTCCACAGACACTGACTTTCTCCTTGAAAATGTCTTCTAAGATCTAGCTGCTTGTCCATCTGTACTCTGTAACAGCTATCTGCGAGCATTGGTGTTAGATAGGTCTTGTTACTTCTCCCTGGCTGCTGGTCCTTCTTAGCAGTTGGCACCTCATCAGAGCAAAGGATCTCCAGCTCTTCCTTCAGTCCTGTGCAGCAGCTTGTCAGCAGCAGCTGGCAGACAAACTTTGTTCTCCTCTCTAGATGTTCTCTCCCTAGTATACTAGCAGTCACTTTCTCATCGAAATTGTACTTCATGACCGAGCTTTACCACTCAGATCAGACATTTTTACTTGTTGACATTACACTTATCTGATAATACTTTGAATTCATTTATTCATTCTTTCATTCATTAATTTAAATAATATTTACTGGCTGACTTCTATGTGCTCAACCATGGAGACAAAACATTAAACAAAAAAGAGTCCCTATTTTTATGAAATTTAGAGGAGGATAAACACATACTGCACATGCTCATACCAAATTACAATTATGAGAATTCAAAGAAGGAAAAGCAAAAATGTTCTTAGAAGATGTAACAAAAAGAGGTGAACTAGTCTTTGGAGTCAGTAAAAAACTTCCCTGCAGAAGGGACATGTGAGCTGAGATACAAAAAGAAGTTGGCATTAACTAAGTGAAGAAGGGAGACATTTAAGGGAAGGGAAAAATATGTACAAAGATTCTGTAGCAGAAATGAGTAGCATGGGAAGGAAATTTTAAAATGCTAAAGTGTGGACAATAGTTCCCTGGGCAATGGATAAAAGAAGAGTTTGCAGAGGAAGGTAAGACTCTCATCCATGTGGATCTTATAGGCTGTGCCAGAACAATTTTTTATATATAAAGACGGGGGAATTCATGAGAAGATTTTAAGCCAAAAAATGACATGATAAAATTGGAGCTATGAAACTAGATTTGGGTTTGAGAAACTTCTGATTGCAGTTTAGAAAATACTAGAAATGGAGGTCAACATATAAGTGGGAAGAAAGCTAGTAGATTATTGCAGTAGTTAGGAGAGAGATGATGCTGGTTTGGACTAAGATGAAAGTGATGTTAAAGACAGTAGTTATTAGGAGTTAAAATTAATGAGACTTAGTAATTCATTGGATATGTAGAAGAGAAAAAGAGATGTCCAGACTTCCTCCTAAGTCTCTGGTTTGAACAATTGGATGGACATCGCTAGCTAAGACAGGGACTAATAGAAGAGAATCAATTTGGAGGGGAAATAACCTAAGTTCAGTTTGGGTCATGGTGACTTCGCTCTCCAAGTGTAAACTTCAGAAAGTATTCATGCATGAGTGGCATCCGTGAGTCTGTAGTCTTAGTAGCGGTTAAAATTAAAGATACAGATGGAAGGAGGCACATAGGAAATACAGGAAGCCATAGGAAATATAACACCACTTTTAAAAGGTTATATGATGGAACACTAAGGATAGTCAATATTTAATGGCAAGATTAAAACAGATGAACATACAAGGAGAAAAGAGAAACAGCAATATAAAGGAAAGAAGAAAACTGAGAGACTATTTCAGGACGAAATTGAGAGAGTATCTCAGATGGAGGAAGCAGACAATGGAATTGTGTACTGTTGTCAAGTATGTAACTAAGATTGTATTCTTCACCAATATGTACAATTTGAGAAAAGGGATTTATCCTAAACTTCATAACCTGTCTCTTCCCTCACTGTTAATATCTGTCATGATGCCTTACATAGAGAAAGTTTGTAAAATGCATTTAGTAAAGAAATGAAGGAATACATTTTGGTGAACCTGATACCATGTAATAGAGCCAAAGGTACCTTAATATATTCAGGAAGGAAAAAGATATATGAACCTCAAACAGGATTACATTAAGTAAAAGCATAATAGAAACAAAACCACAGTTGAAAGAAATATCTATGGCTCAGAATGGACTGGCCATGAATCAAAACATCATTGCTGTCCTCGTAAAAGAAAATGAGCAGTATAAAATGAATTCTGTTTACTCGAACTGATTATGCTACTTGGATTCAGTGTGCAGTTATTACCTACTTAGCAAAGAAAGAACTAAAAAATGTTTTTAAAACTTTAAAGAATCACATGAAGATGAAAGTTTGAAAAATAATAAAAAGCATTATAATGTAACATACTCTAAGTGACTAAGAGTATTCTTGCTTGACCATTTATATGAAAGCACAGTATAGTGTCATAGTATTAACCTTGAGATTGATATATTCTCTGCATGCCTTAGTTTAATCTAGTAGGAAACCAATTACTCTTTCTAAATCAACTCACATTGTCTGTCCCTGGCTATGGACAGTGAGTGTAGAATATTTTATATTCCTTTGAAAATACCTTTGTTTTCCCTAAAGCAAAGTCTTCCATACTATATTCCCAAGATTATGAAGAACATGAAAAATTCTGTTTTTATCCATTTATATAATTTATATTTTCACTAGTAAACTTATAAAGTTATGGTCCATATAGATGTTTATGCCTTTTAACTCTTAATTTCATGTCCTTTTCCTTGATCTTTTTCTTTCTTCTTACCTACTTTTAACTCATTATCCTAATTTATTTAATATTGTTGAAAGCTTACTCAAATCCTTTCTGAAACAATGAATAGGTATTAATAAATACAGGAATAAATTACTATGATCCTTCATAATATTAACTATTCCAATCACCTCTCCTGTTAGCTCTCCTTTTCCAAAAAAGATAAAGCTAATGTATTTTTAGTTTGTCATCATCCATCTCATGTATGTCCCTGAATAGTTCATTTTAGTTGTTAAGAGGAAGAATGGAATTTTAAAAGATAATTTGGGAGTACAAGAGATACAAGGATAGCTAATACAGGTAGGGAAATGGATGGAAAGGTACAGATTTTTAAAGTCATATGATGGTGGTCTAGGAATTCCCAATGCCATGACTAACAAATGCATATCAATAACTTGAATTATTTTGAAATTACTTTCATTGCTGCCCTAGCTTCCTCTGATTATATCACTATTCTGTCAGGTTATAAGTCATGTGGATCATGTTTTCCAAGCACAGAATATGGACCTAGCAGAAAATAATTTTCAGAATGTATGACAGAGTAGGTGTAAGGGATGGGGGTGCTCATATCATGACTTGCATGAAGAATTCAGAAAGGCCAAGAAAAGAATCAAAGTTATTGCAGGAGAGAAAACTACATACGTAAAGGTCTAAAGTTGAGAATGAGCAACAAATTAAAGATCAGGGAATAACAGTCTTAAGGATTTGTGAGGAGACTGATATAACTGGAGCAGAGAAAGTTGTTGGGTATGCCAGGAAAGAAGGCAGGAGAAAGTGTGGGTGAAGTAGAAGCTACTTTACGATTCTAAGGAGGAGAGGGACATAATGAAAACAGTATTTTAGATATCTTAATTAATGGTCAAATGAACTAAGTTCATTATAATAGGCTGAAGACAAACAGTGGTCCTAAGAGAATTTATAAAAGAAATGAACATAATAGACTGGGATCAGGCAAAGAAAAAGCTCAGAAGATTTTATCTCAGAAGCATTTCAGAACAATGACACTCTTAAAAGTAAAGTCTACAGGAATAACAAGGCAAGAGGAGAAGGAAGGATCAGTAGGGGACATCATGTTGGGTTTCCAGTAGTACAGAAATATGGGCAACTGAACATAATCATAATGTTGGAGAAACTCAGATCTAGAAATGCAAAAGTCAAATCATCTATACAGAGGTTGTAGCTTATGCCAAATGAACAAAGTAACAATCAAAGAAAATGAGTTTTCCTTTTACTTTCTTGAAAACTTGTCTTTATCTTAATAAAATTATATTGCACTAATTATAAAAATTTTAGAAAATACAAATGAAAATTAGTGTTACTTGCAAGCTCACTACCCAGAGATAAAATCGTTAGATGCTGCACTATAAGTTCTTTCAATATTGGTTTTTATATTCTTTTGTAATGCTGTATATATGCTAGTATAGCATAGGCCAGCCCTTCTCAATTGTGCCCACTTCCAGTAACTATTCCTTCCCTGTAAAACAAGGATTCTCTCATCTAGCAAGTTTGGGAACTCCCCTTTAAGATAAACACTTGTGTGTCCAAGGCTGTGTAATGTTCAACCATAAAAAAGAAATTTAGTGAATAATTGACAATCTTATTTCTACAGGGGAGTGATTTTGCATGCACATCTCATGGTATCACCTTGAAGTGTCTTCTCTTTGAAAGATGGAGATGCAGTTGTCAATAGCTGGAACTTTAGAATGGAATGGGTTGGGTTAAGGGCTTGACTTCCCAGCTTTGTTCTCTTCAGAAAGTTGCTACCTATAAATCACCTTTTCCTTCATAAAACATCACACAAGTACTAGCCCTTACGAAATGTCACAGAGAGTTAAAACAGATGGTGTACATAAAGCACTTGAAATCATGTTTGGTATACACCACTTCAAAAATTAGGCTGGCTTGAACAATTTCATATTTACCTGATTTCCTCCTTAACTATAAATCACAATAATTTTCCTATGTCATTGTTTTTTAAAACCAACCCTTGATTTTATATATATATATAAATTTACTCATTATGTCTACCCTATAACTGATTTGTCCAATAATATACTGTAGAACCTTTATTTCTATTTTTTTAATTTTACAGATACTGCTTTAATTGGACATCTTTACATATAAAACTTACCCAATATCTCTGGTTAATTCACTATAGTTGGTTCCTAGCAATGAAACTGCTGAATAAAGAGGCAAAAATATTCTAAAGTTTTTAATATACATTACTAAATTGCTCTCCAGAAATCTTGAATCAAATTTCATTTTCATTGTGGGCTGAATAGTCATCCCCATGTTCTAATCTTTCTGTTAGGATAATAGTGTAGATTGTTTGCTAAGCAAAAGCACAAAGAGACATCTTGTTTCATTTACACTTGCTTTATTTATGAAAAAAAGAAAGAAATTAAATAAAAGAATCAATTCTTTGAAAAATAAACTCATTTCATGCTGACTTCCCAGGCCTTTAGCTGGCCGAACTGATGAAGTCTGGAAGTGGAAATCATAGAGAGCTACACCCAAAGGGGGAAAACACCCATGGTTCCAAATATAAGATAAAAGCAGGTGATAAAAATAGATAAAATGTGATGGTAATGTGGAGAACATATATGTTTAGAAGTTTAGGAACTCATCAAAATGATACAGGTTGTTTGCTTAATTCATACTATAAAATATCCAATTTTTTAATTTGTTATTTTTGCAGTAACAAGTACTACGGAGTTAGCCATTTAATTCCTAAGGACACAAAAGTATATTTGCATGTAAGAAGACAAGGTATCAAGATGGTAGTGTATGGAGGGCATTCCATTTCCAGAAATCAATCACAAGGAATTAATCAGACATACTGACAAAGTTTTATGTATAAGTGAAGTAATAGCAATACATTGAGGTCCTTGAAATCAGGGTCTATGTCTCACTAATCCTGGATTCTCCATTACCTAGATGATGACAGGCACATGGATACTTGTTCTGTCTATGGAGACTTTTGTGAATGAAGTTTTCATACTTTCTATATATGGGTTGGACTCTTGTTTCCCAAGAGATAGAGATACAGCCTGTCAACTTAGATGGTGAAATCACCAATAAAGTATTTCCAAGATTAATGAAGAATGCATGGAAATGAACAACATCTCCTTCAGCAATGCATGCTATTTTTATTCTCAGATATCAAGCAAAGGCATTTTCTAATGACATATTCCACAAAGAATCAAACTGCCATTCTCTATAATGCCACAAAATGTCATCAGATTACTCTGGAAGAACATTTCAAACTTTTAATAATTTTTCTTGTTTTTAAATGCTGTTAATTAAATAATAATAGTGAAAGATCCTATTCATAACTATAAAAGTTATTCCTCTCTCAACTGCTAAGGCTCTGAGATAAGTTACATGGATTATCCACTTTTCCTGTCTATATCTGATAATTAACTGGAGAACTGTCAAATCCCCCATCATAGATCAAGAAGAATGAATTTTTAAATGGCTAGGCAATTAGCTAAAATAGAACTAAATTTTAAAAATTCACTATTTTCCATTATATCTCTAAAGCAGTAAGTTAGAATGATTATGAGGCCTGTGCCTTTCATTCTTGAGCTTAAAAAATCATACTTTTTACTTACCTATTGTGAAAAATTATAAATTTATTTTGTAAAATATATGTATAGACATGGATCCAACTTTCTATTAAATTTTAAAAGGAATCATAGAATTATAGATAGTAGGCCATTTAGAGGTTCTTACCTGAGTAAAGAAGGGTAGAAATGTGATATGCAAGAAACCCAATGCAATGGTTGGTTGAAAAACGATTTTAAGGAATCTGAAGTAGACTCATCCATGCCATGCTGAAATGTCCTAGGGAAACACAAGCAGTTATTTCAAAATATTCAGGAAAAATTAACTATGAAGATGAATGAAATAACTTTGGATTGTCCTTAATAGTCACTAAATGATTTTTATACAAAATAGCATTGTACTAGAATGAACAAGGCACCCATTTCATCTTCTTGGGATTTTGTTAATAGGTGACTCAGGGATCAATCAGGTAAACAAGTCAGGAGAGCCAGGAAAAGCATAAACTGAGATTTGGATCTTTATGAACCTCCATTTAACAATCCTTATAGTTGGGAAAGGTTTAACAATAGCATTATCATTTAAGATTTTTTAAAAACACTATAAAATTTGTTAAAGGTAAGTGTACAATGAAGGTACACGAACACTACCTATGTCTCTCCTGAGTAGTAGTCTTACATCCCATTGGAATTAAGAATAGGTTGAACCTATTCTCAATAAATTCTAATATTTAATCATATTTGCTTCATTAATGTAAAACTGCTTAACAGTAGGTACTTCTTTTTTTTTAGATATTGGTGGACCTTTATTTTATTCATTTATTTATATGCAGTGCTGAGAATCGAACCCAGTGCCTCACACATCCTAGGCAAGTGCTCTATCACTGAGCAACAACTCCAGCCCAGTAGGTACTTATTTTTAATCTTTATAAGTACTAAACAATATTTGATACTTTATAATTAATTTACACATTCCTAAGGATCTAGAGAGAGATTGTACGATACATTAATGTGATATAAAAATTGGAATATTTTGGTCAGAAGCATCTTTTGAAAGTGACTGCAACATTTTTCTAGCTTGGCTCAAATTCAAGTACAAATCTTGACATAATAAGAAAGAATTTGTTACATAACATCCTTAGTAGATAATCTGGTTAATAAATTTTTTATTATAGACTATATTTGCCCACATAGAGTTAAGAATAGTAAGTGGAAAAATTTTATAAATGGAATTGTGTGGAGTGGTACCATCTCTCTCTATAGTACACAAGCAATAGTGTCTGTTTGACCCTCAATGATTAAAAATAGACTAGAATTCCATTTTGAAAACCAGTCCACATCTTTTCACTCCACATTTAGTTTTTGTATCCTCACATTTTCCCAATTGGATCCTTCTCTCCCTTTGTGGTCTTGCTAAACGATTATTTCCTAATTAAATGTGTTGGAATTTGTTTTAGAAATTTAATATGTCATCTCCTCCTTGAAAGCCATTTTCCCACACTAAATTTCAGATCAAAACAAAATTCCTTAATAGACTTCAAAGTCAGGCTGTAATGTTTATATTCCAGCCAATCTACTGTGTAAGTTGAAGAGGTAAGCAGAAGCTTGGATTTATTGGTCTAGCATATATAAAAGCTATGGTTTTCTAAGAGTCTGGACATTATACCAGAAAGGAAGAATCATTGAAGAGTTTTCAGCATGGGAGTGATGCCAACAGTTTTGCTTCTTAGAAAAATCACTTCCATAGTAGTAAGGACAGTGGATTGGAGGGGATCAAGATAATATTGCACTAGACTAGTCAGAAGAGAAACATAGCCTAAGTCAAGGTAAGAGGCAGAGGACATAGTAAATAGGAGGCATATATAAAAAAAAGTTAAATTAATAGAATGACGAGTATTTGTCACCTAATGACGTGGGGTTGGGAATGGCAGGAGAGTGAAGATAGAAGGTGAAAGTTAAGGGAACGGGAGTAGCCTAGATTATCTCACAGGCATTTTATCTAATTTTAGATATGTTGAGGGGGCTGCACATACTGGAAATACATGCAAAGATAATAATTTGGATTTATTGGTAGGTAGATAGATAATAATTTGGATTTACTGGTCTAGCATATACAAAGCTATCCAATTTGAAGATATTGATGTAGAAGTCATTACATAATGGTGAAGTCATATGAATGGATGAATTCAACCAAAGAAAGAGTGTAATATGAAAACATGTTCAAAGAAAATGCCTGAAACACATTAATATTTAAAGGGTGAGAAAAGAAAAAGAACCTCTCAAATGAAACCAAGAAGGAACAGTCAGAGAAGTCAGCAAAGAGCCAAGAAAAAAATGATGTTAGGAAAAGCAAGGAAAGAGAAAATGGATAATAGTGCTAAAAACTGCAGAGAGGATAAAAAGAGAGAGTCCACTGGAGTTAGCAAATGGGTACATGTAGATGATCTTGTTCCTGTTTGTTTAGCATGATGGCAGAAGTCCAACTGAGTGCATTGAGCGAACGGTAGATACAAAAGCGGAGATGATGTGAACTGTTTTAGGAGCAAAACACAATAGTAAAGCAGGGAATTTTCTTTCTCTTTTCTTTTTTTTTCCTATTGAAGACATTTAGGCACAGGAGCCAGAAAAGAACATTTTAAAAGACTAAGGACATGGAGTAAGTGTTATCAAGAGCTCAGGTGAAAAGATCTGCTATATTTGGGTAAAGAGACACATTGATCAGAAAGCAGTCAAGGGAATAAGGATGAAAGAATGGAGTGAGCAATCTTAAAAATTAAAAAAAAAAATGAATGTGAGGTTGAGATGTAGCTCTGTGGCACAACTCTTGCCTAGAATGCATGAGTCTCCAGGTTTGATCCCCAGTGCCACAATTAAAAAAAAAGAAAACGAATGAATGTGAAAGGTTAAACAATTTATGATGATCTGGATTCTCTGAGAGCAGTACAGGGGTGAAGCCATCTGCTAACAAACAGTAGGATGGTGCAAGGTAAGGGGTTGGCCAAAGGAGAGAAGGATGGAAGAAGGAGCTGCCCAGAGAGTGAAAGAAGAGTGGGGTGCGGTTGTAAACAGGCACAAAAAAATTGCTCAGTGATATTCTCCAGCAGTGTCCAGATAGGCCACTAAGTGCATAGCACAGAAGGGACATGCAACAGCTGGCACACTAGGAAGAGGAGGATGCTGTTAGGAGGAAGCAGAGGAGGTGCAGAAAGGGTCTGGAGAGAAAGGCAGTCTCAACAGATGTGAAAGACTGAGGGTAACAGATAGGATACAAGATGAAGGGTTTGATGAGTGAGCAGAGCAGAAGGACAGTAGGAGATGGATAAAGGCATGTCATTGCCTATGCCTACTTCTTCAAGCCCTTTGCATAAATACCCATTTGTCCAGTTATCTGGACATTTCTCCCTGAATACCTTATCTAGAATAGTCTCTCTGTCGTGGTCAGTTGGTTCCACAGGTTGCTCCACCTCAGAACCTTCTCTAGGTTTTCCCTGACCACTGTGTCTATAATATATCCCTTCTCATCACCTCTGTATGCTCCTGCTGTGCTTTGTTTCTCCCTAAGACTTTACTTCTAATCCTTGTACATTTATTATTATTGTTGTTGTTTTGTTGTTATTATTTTTGTCTGCTCCACACCCCAAAGATAGGGTCACTAAATGTTATTTAGACAGTATATGGGTACATATAGGAGCAATGGAGCCAGGTAGCCTCAGTTTGTATCCTGTGTATGCCTTTTATTAGATATATGATGTTTAGCAATTTATTTAGCCTCAGTGTTCTTATTTGCAAAATAGGGATTAATGGGTCAGTGTAAGGAATTCATGAGATAATGAATATGAAGGATTTGGCCAAGTGCCTCATATATGACAAGGGCTCAGTATGATAACAGTTGTAAATAGTTCTTAAGAAGGTTTTATGACTATCTCAAAACTGACATGGAATTCCTAATAATCTAAATGGTTGCCTAGTTACAGTTTTATACTCAAGACTAGAAAAAATAATGTAGGATCCAGTAATAATGGAATGGTTAACTGGTGCCACAATTTCTAAGACTTCAAACCACTGATAACACAGTTTTTACAAAGACATTTCTGCCAAGACCTAAACTCTTTACTCCACTGACAGTTGCTCAGTCATACTGGTAATAGTAAGGTTATTTGGCTATAAGAGATATTATGGCAGATGTTTATGGTCTCAGAGGGGGTGGGATCTGTATGAGCATTTAATTCCACAGCAAGATCCCAAATTAGTTTCATTATTCTGGAGAGTATAACAGGGTGAAAATTGGCCAACAAGCCTCAATGGGGGAATGAAATTATGAGCTAGCTATTAGATAACCTCTAATGATGTTTTGGTATACAGTTAAAAGAGAGGATGCTCTGAATAATTCATAGCAAAGAATAAAATAACAATTGTATGAACCATAGCATTATATTTTCCACAAGCACATTAATGAATTTTGATATAGCAAATTTAAATACTTTAAAAATAAGTAATTGTCTATAGGTTGAAGCAAAATACATTTCTTCTCATTCCTAAGTCAGGCTTTAAAATAGGTTTTGCTTAGGGGGGGGAAAGTGAATTTGAGAAATTCCTTGCCTTTGTCCTTCCTCCAACATCAGTGAGCCATACATCTTCCCTCTCATTAACACAACACTGTCTGGCTGACCACACCATAGTGCTGCCTCACTATTTTTTATTCCTTTTCTTTTGGGTTTCTGATCTGCATGTATGCTACTTTCCCCTTTTTTTCCTTAACAAAACTGATTAGCTTCTTGGGCTTATGTAGCCAGCTGCTGTGATGAAATAAATCCAAGGCACATCAAGAGTAAGAACAACTGAAAGTTAAAAAGAGTTAGCTGGGTTTTATGCTTTTCTTGTGCCACTCTGATTCTGGCTGCTCTCCCAAGAGAATTGGTTCTCCTATGATGTTAATGGAATAAACCTCCATGAAGGAATTAAGGTAGCCCAAAATGTAAGCTCTAGGGGGGTAGAGGGATGAGGGGTGGACTTCTTGTCTCATCTGTGCATACCAAGGTTACTGGGTGATAAGTAAAAATACCAAGAGAAGACCACAATCTTAGGATAATTGGTTTGAAACTGGACTAAGAAAGTACTAAAAATTGAAGATATGTAAGCTTTTTTTTGATAACTCTAATATAAAAAGCCATTATGAATATGTATAAATAACCAAATTCCATCCACTTTAAGATTTAAACAGAATTTTAAGTCACTTCTTTGCTTTAAAAACAAAAACAGTGTTACCTCTGGGGCCATAAGTTGTTGCTTAAATGTCATTGAGAGATATCTGGTAAGATTGGAGTAAATTATGCTTCCCAAATTTCTCCTGCCCCCCTAGCTTGAATTTTTCATAACAAAAATCACTCTCTGAGGTTAGCAAATGAGGAGTTTTAAATTAGAAAATGACACAGTGCTTGGTCTATAGTTTATCTACAGTAAATATGTGGTAGGGAAAAAAAAAAAGGATAAATGGAAGGTATTGCCAGAACATGCTTTGTAGAAGTAAAGATGAATTTCAGGGGCCATCTATGAAGAGCAAACAGACACGGGTCCTATTTGGAGGAGTTCCACGGGTTCCTGGTGGAGAACAGGACAAATCGTGGAGAGAAAATAAGACTGGACTCCAGAGTACTGCAGGAACCAGCCAATAAAAGGCTGAGGCTCAGGTCATCTCCAAAATTAATGATTGGTCCTTTCCCAGTGTTTTACATATTAGGACCACATATAAAGCTGTTTGATTTTATGTGTTTTTTTTAAAGTTATTTCCCCTTAAAAATAATATTTAGAGGTGGGGAATACAAAAGGATCTACCTCCTTCTAAACAAAATGGAAAGAAATATCATTTGCTGGATCATTTTACTTTCTGTCAGACTATTTTTAACATTTTAAATATTTTATTTTCATTAAATCTATATAAATTTTAACTGCTTTATTAAGATATATAATTCACATGCTTCAAAATTTACACATTTTTAAAGTATACAATGGTTCCTACTATAATCATAGCTGCATAACTTCATCAATATCTAACTGCAAAACATTTCATTATCCCTAAAAGAAGCTCTGTACCCATTAGCAGTCACCCTCCATTTCCTTCTCCCCCAGTTCTTGGTAACCAGTGATCAGTTTTCTTTATGGATATAACTATTCTGGATTTTTCTAATAAACTGACCCAAACAGTAAGAGTTCTCTTGTGTCTGGCTTTTTTCACATAGCATGTTTTCAAATTTCATTCCTTTTACAGTACATATCAAAACATCCTTCGTTTTTATTTCTGAATAAGATTCCCCACTGAATGCATATTCCACATTTTCTTTATCCATTTATGGATATTTGGTTTGCTTCCACTTGTGCTATCATAAAAAATGCTTCTACGAGCATTCCTGTATGAATCTTTGTGAAGACACATGTTTTCATTGCTGGGTCATAAGACTACATGCTCAACATATTACATAAGCATTATAATGGTCAATTTGATCTGTCAATTTGGATTAAGATATGAAAGGATTAAGAGGATTATGGGTGTGTCAGTGAGGGTGTGTCTAGGAATGATTGGCATGTGGGATAGCCAACTGAAATGGAGACCCTCCCTAAACATGGGCAGCACTGACTAATAGGATAATGACTTGGATGGAATAAAAGTTGGAAGAACAAGGAAGCAGCAGCAGATGCAAGCTCAATTCTTCTTGAACGGGTTCTTGATTGCTGCTGTGGTCATCTGAGGATATTGGACTCTCGAAGCAGCTTCTTCACTCTTCTAAAGCAGATTCCCCAGAAGCCTTTGGTCTTGGACTAGGGTAGCACCATAGATCCCTCTTGTTCTGGGGCCTCAGCCCCTTGTACTGCGCAGTGACTCGTTCTTCTAGCTCTCCATCCTGCAGATGGCCATTGTGGACTATCCAGCTTCTGGTCACATAAGCCAACCTAGTAAGTCCCCCTTTCATAATTATACTTCCTGTTGATTCTGTTCCTCTAGAGAACCCTAACCCAAGCATACTTTATGCTTAACATTTGAGGAACTTCTTGTTTTCCAAATGATATCAGTCATTATTGAGATATGAAAAACAAAGTTTTAGCCTAAAATATTTTGGTTTTTGAGGGACAGTGAAATAGTTGCAAAGCAAATGTAACAAAAGAAACACGGGGTAAGACCATAATCTCAAAAGACCTAATATTAGTTTGAAACAGAGTTATGAACATGGCATTGAAATACCTTGGAATTCATTGATCTAAAATCTTATAAGTGCCTCCATGGGGGAAGACAAGATGAGTCTCCTATTCCTTGGCTAACTGAGCAGCATCCTAACCTACTTCTGATGAGCTCAGCCTGTGAATGGTAGGTTGGTACTTTTATTGGAATCTTGCTCTTCTATGTTATTTAATGTTGGAATAGACAACTTTCAAAAAGTTTCTACTTTTAGGAGTTTTGATATGACATATCAAAATATTTCAGAAATGTAAAAATGTATTTAATTTTAACATTAAGAAGTTTATCAAACTACTAAATTACTTGAGGACAGATATTACATCTTTCTTACTGTTGTATCCCTTGTGCTTAATCATTGGGAATAGAGAGGCAATAAGATTGAATTGAAATCAAATTGCATTTACCTAGAAATTTAGGAATTAATTTGGGGTGTGGGTACTGGGAATTGAACTCAGGACCTTGGGTATACCACTGATTCATACCCTGAATCCCTAGGAACTGATGTTTAGCTTGCTATATATAAGCTAAAACTAACAGTCTGTGCAAGCAAAGTGCAACATAGGAGACCACTAACTGGATATGTGGATATGCATGGGAGGATGCTTCTCAATGCAGTTTAACTGACTTCACAAAAGAACTACAACTAGCTGGGTGCTGTGGCTCAAGCCTGTAATCCCAGCACTTACGGAGGCTGAGACAGGAGAATCGCGAGTTCAAAGCCAGCCTCAGCAACGGCGAGGCACTGAGAGACTCAGTGAGACCCTGTCTCTACATAAACCACAAAATAGGGCTGAGGATGTGGCTCAGTGGTCGAGTACCCCTGAGTTCAATCCCCAGTACCAAAAAAAAAAAAAAGAACTACAAGTGATAAGCATTGTAGAGAACACACAGTAAATACTGTATATTTCATTAGGTCTCCCTCCCTGGAGCTCAAATCTAAAGCATTCCTTTTAAAACATTCTAACAGAAATCTACAAAGGCAAGTTTAAAAAGAACACACATTTTCTGCAATCGGGTTTTGTTTTTCCTGAAAAGATTTTAAAATCATGTAATCCTGCCCTGGGAATTTAATAGTCCTACACTAAGCTCAGAAAGGAAAGCACATTCTATGTATCTTGAAATAAAAGTAATCACCTTCTAAAAAGGAATATCACATAGAAAACAAACAGCAGGTACAGTTTACAAAAATTCAATATTATCAACATCTTATTATTACTATTTATCAATTCCTCAAAGCATATGCTTTAATTTTTCAATATAATGTAGATATAAAATTTTCTACAATGCTAATAATATGACAATTTCATTTTCCAGCTGTGAAAGAAGCTCAATAAGTCAATATGACTTTTGCAAAATGCATATATTTTTCCCTAGTAGGTTAAGAACACACTACCTTATAGATTTCCTCTGTCAACAAAAAGCAAAATACGTCTCAAAGATTAGCATATTCTAGAAAAACAATTTAAGTCCATGTGAAAGGATAAAACTTGTTTTTTTGAATATTTAAATGGAATTGAAGTGTATCTAGGTTTTCATTTATGCTTAAAAGCAATATAGCTATCTATGTTTCATATTAAGAAAATCCAGAGGCAATGGTTAATATAAAATGTTATAAATGTAATCCTGATTGAAATTAGCAATTTAAATTTGCTGAATGAGGTTACAGTGTACTATCTAATGCACAAATCATAGAGATTTCAGTACTTGCATAATTGTTAAAAAATATATCAAAAGGTCATAGGTTAACAATGAGTGCACATATTACATTATTATTATTATTATTATTAAAGTATGCAATCTTTGATAATTATTTGTTTTACAAATGCATTGGGGTTTTAAAATTTTTCAATTCATCTGTGACAAACCATGAAATTCAATACTGCTCACCATGACAAATCCATGAAATTTGTCAACTTTGTTCCTGATTTTCACAGGGCCTTCCTCTTAGATGAAATGACCCATTGAACCAAGAGCATAGCAATTTTTTCATCTATGGCAAATCAGTTTAGTTTACCAGGATTTATTATGGGCTTCAGACTTAAGCTTTTTATGATTATGAAGCATTATATATATAATCTCAACCTTATGGTGATTTATCTCACTGTTTCTTCCCCTTTCTGAAAGAATTATCCATTTCTAAAATTAGTTCTCAACTTGGATTGCTAGAAGAAACAACCTGTAAACAATGGTTTTGTTGACAGTGAAAGAGTAGGTGAAAATTAGAGGAAAATTGAAATCAGATGTCACTCTTACCAAAATGTTATAGGAAGGAACACTTTACTTAGTTTAGCCTAAGAAATAGTAATATTATATAAAATATTTACTATCCAATTAACTAGTAACATACAATTAGGTAGTCTTTTATTGTAAAGGTAACAATTTTGGAGGAGAATTTAAATAAAATATTAATATTTTAATTGTAAGATCTATTCCAACCTCTTCTATAATATTACAAACTTGAATCAAATTAACTAGAAATCAAAAGTAGATCAAAAGTTTTAATTTCTCTAAATCTTGTTTTTTTAGTTATGTAAAATATTTAAACATTTTTCATTGTAATTACTCATTTCTATTGCCACTTGCCATTATCAGTTAAGACACTAAAGTCTAATATTAAAAGTACAAATCTAGTGGGGTTGGGGTTGTGGCTCAGTGGTAGAGTGCTTGCCTAGCATGTGTAAGGCACTGGGTTCAATTCTCAGCACTACATATAAATAAATAAATAAATAGATAAATAAATATTCATCTACAATTAAAATATATATATTAAAAATAAAAATAAAAAATTAAAGTACAAATCTAGCCAGATACAGTAGTGCACACCTGTAATCCAACTACACAGGGGGGCTGAGGCAGGAGGCTGAGGTTTGAATACAGCCTGGGTAACTTAGTGAGACCTTATTTCAAAATAGAGCATAAATAGGGCTAGAGTGTGGCTCACTGGTAGAGTATCCCTGGGTTCAATCCCCAAAACTGGAGGGGAGAGAAAAGCACATCTATAGCAGATTTATTGAAAGTATGTGACCATTCGGTCTCTTTCAGAATTGGGCATATTCTAAAACAATTTTCTAAAGATTATTTTTTATTAGAGCAAATTATATAAAATTAAAAACTAACACATTTTTAAAGTGAGCCAAAAGCAACTAGATATGATTTTGTTTTCCACAGAATATCAATATAAGATAATCAACCCATTAAAATAACTCAAAAAGTAAAGCTTAAAATGCTCTAACTACTTTGGAAATTTATCAACTGAATGGGATTGACCCATAAATAGAGACAGACATAATACATATTGGGAGACTAAATGAGTTTGAGAATTAAGAAACCTCTATTGGGGGCTGGGGTTATGGCGCAGTGGTAGCGTGCTCGCCTAGCACGCGGGAGGCACTGGGTTCGATCCTCAGCACCACGTAAAAATAAAATAAAGATGTTCTGTCCACCTATAACTAAAAAATAAATATTAAAAAAAAAGAAACCTCTATTGGTTGGTGTTAGTTTTACAGAATGGTCCAATTCACAGTATCAAAAATGTACTTCAGAAAATTTCTACTTGCTACTTAATATAATTCAATAAGTGCTATGATAATAGCTTTGTTAAATACATTATTTTATATATAATCATAGTTAAAAATGAAATATATTTGTTACTTACCTATATAATTCTGTTAATGGTGAAGTCAAAATGGCTAATGTTGTAAACAGATTATTACAATGGGTATGAATTTTAAAAATTTTACCATCTTTAGACTCATGAGGATTCAAAAGTTTTTGTACAGATGTACAAATTGACCATAACATGTTCTCAGTGCATATTAAAATTGTTGTCACATCAAGTCTATGGAAAAGAAAAAGGGGAAAATCATGTTAAAATAATTTTTCTGCTTGGTATATACACTTTCCTTCATATCTCTTATATTGAGCATATGTAAGAGTAAAAAGATTTGGTTAGATGTCAGAACTTCAGAGATCAAAAACAGAAAGCATCAAAGATATCTTTTGAGTTTCTGGTGTTATACATCCCATAATACCATTATGTTAGGGATAGTTAAGGTCTATAATAGTATTCTAGTAATGCTTTTAATAAAATGTTTACTTTGCATTTTCAATATTCTATTCCCGAAGCTCAAGAGACTTTCCTTTAAATTACACTGAGTAAAAGAGAAGCTAGCTGAAAAGAAAAATTTGCTATTATCCATATATACATACTAAGTAAAAGTTTGATAGCAGAACAGTTCTCTTCATCCATGTCTAAGCTGTCAAAAGGTTACAATACGTGGGGTAACATGTTCTCCTAGCAAGTGGGAGATAAGAAGAAATGACAACAGAAGCACAAATGGAGATGATCATACTTTCAGAAATTTCTATTGTTAATAAATTTGTGGAAAATGTGCTGTATTATTTATCTTATTTGTACAACTATTTCTTTGTTTCCATATTTCATGAGTTTTTAAATTTAACATTTTAATGTATCTATTTTAATTGACAGTGATTATACATACTTATGGTGTATAATGCGACATTTCAACACATGAATACAATGTGTAATACTCAGATCAGGGTAATTGGCATATCTATCCCCTTAAACATATATTTCTTTGTTTTCAGAACATTCAAAATCTTACTAGCTATTTTGAAATAGTCAATTACTTGTTGTTAATCATAGTTAACCCAATGTGCTATATAGAACATTAAGTTATTCCTCCTATCCTACTGCATCCTGTGCCTATTAACTATCCTCTCACCATCCCTGCCTCCCCTTTCTTGAGTTTTAGTAGAAACCCAGGGATACATTTAAAGGTTTTTTTTTTTCTTTTCTAGTATATGACTAAACTGAACAGGCCTCAGTTAATGTTCTTTTTTTGCTTTTAAATTAAGAGTTGAAACAATAAAAGATGGAAATTTTAAATGATAACAAAAGTAAGTTGGAGATTTTTAAAAATTATATTTAGGCCTCAAATATATTATATATAATCATTTCTTCTATATTAATATATAACATATAAATCATACACATGATTTTGGTTATATGACATATACAGACTACTGGAATACTAAAAGCATCAATAATAATTTTTAAGAAGATGTAATTGTAGTTTATATTAACTTTGCCTAAATGCTAAATTAAGTCATTAGTCCAAAATATACATGCACACACACATAACCTGATTTCCACAATAATGATGGTTTAGGATTAACAATTCAAATAAAAATATATTTTTTACTCAACAAAACTAGAAGCAATAAATCTAGCTTTACATGGCATTTTTATGCACCCATCCAGAAAATGAAAACCCAATTTTCTATGGTATAGTTAATTACTTAAATATACTACCTGTTTGATGAACTAATAGTAAAACTGATTTTACAAATATCTTATAATGACTTGCCACCTCATAGTCAAATGTGATTCATACTACAAAAGAAAAAGAATGAAGAAATTCTTTGCTCTCAAAAGGAATTTTCCAACTACTCAGAGTTCAATTTTTTAAAACACTTGGCCTATAATTCAAAACAGCCTGTGCAAAATACCACATTTATGAAACACTGTAGCAGGACCTAAATGCCCTTAAGATTGCCATATACTTTACAATAACATGATCAGAAAGGGTTCTCCTGCCAATAAATAAATAAATGCTTCTGAGATATATATATATATATATATATATATATATGTTTGTTCTAAAATACACCTGAAAAAAAAAATGTATACCTAAATGACCTAAAAAAATGTATGCCTAAATTGAACCTAAATGACAGATCTTATTTATATTAGACAAGGTATTTCTAAAACAAAAGCCTTCTGTTCATGTAAATCATGTTGTCATATAAGGCCATTTGTATAATATTCATTGCCTAGATAACTCAGAATTGTGCTGTATTTCAATCTTCAATTTAAAGCCTCGTGATTGGTGCTCCTCATTTTCCATGATTTCACATTTTGTTGTACTGGCTTTTAGTAATACATAGTGAAGAGAAAAGAAAAAAATAAAGGAAAAGAGGAAAGAAGGAATTGGAATATATTAAGAAGAAAAATTACTAGACAAAGGAATTTCCTTAATGAAGATAAACTTCTATATTTTAAAGTTTAAAAAACACCTCCACTGAAATCTCTTGGTTGCCTAAAAGCTCAAAGTCAAATTAACTGCTCCATCACAGCATGGCTGCTCTTTTATCCATTTCAGGACATTAATTTTCTCTCTTTATCTTATTAACTTGTGTGTGTATGTGTATACATATATGTATATATGTGTGTATACATACACATACATATATATGTCCTAGATTACAAGACATCTTGAATTATTTCTTAGAAACAAATGGGTTCTATAGGCAATTTTAAGAGGAAATAAGAGTAAAGTTATATCAATTTGAGTTTCACATTTCCACTTAAATATCCCAGAAGAACTGAAAACAAATTCCTTTCAGATGTTAGGAACATGTTAAATATACAAGGAGTTGTGTCATGAGATTCAGAAGTACATTCTGCATCACACTGATTCAAAAAAAGTTTTCTTGAAAAGCAGTACTTTTAAGAACTTCAGTTACCTTATCTGTGGAGTTCTCTTATAGCTGGGATGGACCCGAGCATATCTGGAGGCCAGTAGACCCAAACATTTCTCCAGCACTTCTGTGAGAACCTCCTGGGCTATCTTGGGGGACAGAATGGTCCAGAGATCGTGATGAAGAGCCCAGTAAAAATAATGCCACATCTGGAGTGAGAAGGAGCATCTTTCCCCCTGGCAAAATCAGCACACATTAAACAATAGAATTATATCTTCCAAAATGTCAGTTCACTTCCTATGAACCTAATTAGTTCAGGCTGAAAGGAAATAGCTGGAGAGTTTGACACACTAGATGACCAGGAAAGATTTTTGACTAGATGTTAAACATCCTTATTGACAAAGGAACATATGTTTTATTTCAATTACAAGACCAGATATTCTAGTGCAAATCCAGACCACAAACATTTAACCTAGCATATCCTTGATTTACCTACTCCTGGCCTCGGGTTTAAAATTTACTTTGAAACAGTCAGCTTTGTAGTTGTTAAACAAGTTATGCTAGGTAGTTTAAGATAATAGACTGATTCTTCTAAAATTAAAATCTGTTTAAATTGTTAATGAAGGTATATTTTTCTGAGACTATTAGCATCACTGAGTTAATTTTATAAATAAGATTTCACATTATAAGAAATGACAGGAGTGAAATAAACTTACACACTACAATCTTATCAATATTCATGAAACAAAGTGGGATGTATAACTACTAAAGATTATTACGTTAGGCTATTTCACCTATGGCATTTTAATAATAGTACTACGCTAGCAACAGATACAACAGAGGTCTAATTTTATAAGATTTTGAAAATCCTAGGTACATAGTCTCACCATTTCTTAGCATTTTTATGGCATTTCATACTTCCAAGGGACCAGATTCTCATTCTTTTCTATCCCTCTACAGATTTCTTCTGTGTGCTTAATTTTCCCTGGGTGTGGAGGGAGACCCAACAGTGGCCTAGCCAAGAGGAACAGGCAGAAAGCAGAAGGTAGCCTCAAGTGATTTACAAGTATTAATTAGGTAACATGCTCTTGGGGAGGTTTGCTAGTGATTGACCTCATTTTCTTCAAATCAGATCAAAATATTATTTGAAATAAGAGTAGAATGCATTATTCAAACATTATCCTTATTATATTAATATACTGAAATTTAAACTGGTAAAATTTCCTATTTTTTTTAAGTAATTCTCTTTGCCATAAAATTTATGCTTTGCCCACTATTTATATTTCAAACAAAGTCATCTAAAGATAGCTGTTGTTTTCTTATAATAAAAATTGATGGTTTCTTAAGTAGATAGTAGATATGTCTTTAAGTATTTTCTTAATAGATTGTTTTTCTGGTAGTATCTTTGGTTATTAAAATCTTCTGCAGTCACTGTGATAATAATAATTTATAGTTATTATTTATTGACTTTTAAATGGCTTTTATACATGAGTAGAATTGTTTTTCCTTAGGAAGGTAACTTGGGCATCCAAATGTCAGAGTCAAGTTAAAACCCAAGGGGATTTGGACTGCTGGTTCTGACTTCCTAACCACACATACATCTAAACTGCTTAAGAAAAATACATATGCATATAATTAATTAATTAATAGTGAGGCAGCAAAGTTAACAGTTTGAAATGGTTTATTTGTGATATGTCATCTGATAAATAATTCTTTTTAAACTAAGGAGTTAGAACTTGATTCTTTCAAATTTCTGTCGCATGTAAATGAAAACAAAACTAAGCCCAGCTGGTGTAGTGACCAGCATGAACAATTTATACCAACTTTCCCTTTGGCAATGAATGACTGCTTATAATGTGATCAATAGTATTTCTCATAATTTTCAGAATATAAAAAACCAATTTCCTTAATAGCATCCTTTTAGAAATAAATGGGAAAATAAAGATAACTTTGGGCACACAGATATCTCCTTGTAAAAGTGAAGAAGTACTTGGTCATTTTTAATACTTTTAAAAACTTAATGTTGACTTAAAATATTCAAATGGGTCTTTGTTTCAACAATTCTTTTAAAAATGTATACAACTTCAATATGTGCATGGGTTTTCATTAAACTATATATTATTCATTTATTTTTTCTGACCTGTTTCCCCATTTGTTGTCATTTCAAAAGTGTTCTGCTAGTAAACATCTGTTATTTTTGCAGACCCACTATAATGTAAACAGATGTGAGCTTTTATTTAGATTATATATCAGGAAACAAACAGCTGGGCTTTATTATAGAAGCAACTCAATATTATCTTTGAACAGACAATTCTTTATTCTTTGACTACAGAAAAACACAAGTTTCTGAAATTGAGCAGATGTCAACTCTACTAAAAGCTTAATTTTGAACATGTAATCTGAATACCCACTGTGCCATCTGACCAGAGAGATACCTAAGTCTTTGACTTTCACAACCTGACAGTTTAGAAAATGGAAATAACATATCTAGGGCTCACTCACTTGTTATCACAAAACATGAGTGAATATTGCTCCATATCTTTTACTATTTCTCTGCTACGCTCTGCACATGTTTATAAGTTCCCTGAGATCTCTATCCTACCCTTTGCCTCCAATCAGGCAGCATTATCTCCTTTCCTCTCTACACTGGCCTGCCAAAAACATGCTAGTTCTTTTTCACAAATCAGTTGGAGTAACAGGGAGAGGAGGAGAAAGGGGTGCAGCCAGGGAGGTAAAACCATGTCAGGTACACCACTTGTCAAAACAGTTTAAATTTGTGCTATTTTTAGAAGGATCTTAGTTTTGGTAAATAGAAAAGTAGTATCACTTTATTTTTCTGAGAAAAAAATAACCACCACTAACTCTGCAATTAAATTGTAACTACTGACCATGTAAGTATATGGAAGCTACAGTACCATGTAATCACAGGGTAACTATCTCGTTATTTCTGTCTTTGAAGCTAACGCCTTGTCATAAGACCTAAGAGCAGCGTGTTACATGGTAATTTGGTTGTTTCTTTTTTTTAAATACTTTGTAACTTCAAAAACAGCTTCTCAATGCATCTACTTATTATTTACACTGTACGACTATTCTAGTTCCCAATTTATATGAAAAAACAAAATACCACTGTATTGAACATACACTGAGATGATAACTGTTCTTCACTAAATATCATATGAAATTGTCATTAGTACCCTGACATGTTGAAATAGTTTCAAACATGAGATGGATTCATTTTCAACCTCTCTGTTTACCTCAAGGCAAATAAGGAGGCTGTGAGCTGCAAGGAGAGGGGAAGACCAATACTTTCATTCTTATCTCAGGCTACCAGCTGTACCATACCACTTTTTTCCCTCATTCTGCTCACTGCTACCACTAGTGTTTGAAGTATGTCAGGCTTGGAAAACCCTATATGTGCTCTTGCAAAAAGAAAAACTATCTGGGAAGGGCCTCTAAAGAAGAGATAAAATAGCCCTAGAAAAAGTGGAAAGTCCTTTAATAGAGCTTCTTATTAGCTGTTCCTCTGAGTTGTAGCAACATTTATGATGATAACTCAGTCATAAATGGAGCCACAGGAACCTTCGGTGCCAGGGAGGTGACAAGAATGACAGATGAACAAAACTCCACTCTGTTTTTCTAATACCCTATAGTGGCTAGAACAATTAGGAAAAACAAAAATCATAAACTTTAATTTAGACAAAAAGTTGAAATGGAAAAGCTTATAAAGTTGAACTTGGCTGTTAAATTTTTTAAAAAGTCATAATTATTTTTTATTAAGATACTATAAATGTTTCACCCTTTCCCTAAAATCCACTTCAAGGAATTTCAAATATTGTGATCTGAGTATAATCTGTGGGGTCTAGGGGAAGATAAACTAATAAAGCTTGATGATAAATATTTTTAACTGATCCTAGGTTTGGTTGCACTGGGAACCAGGCTTTAATTTGGTGGAAATTTATGATTTCAAAACATGGCTAAATGAAAATAGGTAAGTTATAAATGATCAGGTGGGTCTTAAAGTGCACTCATAAGAACAATGAGAAGGGGTAAATAAGCATAAAGAATAAAAGTCCTTAATAAAAAGCATTTATCAAACACAGATGGAAATACATAACAAGAAAAAAATGGAAGGATACCCAAAACTGGTCCCTTTGGAAAAAATGTTATAGCTTTTTGCTGTTCGTTATCTTTTTGAGTTTTCATTGTATCTCATTACATTACACCTTATATAGCACTGCAACATTGCTGCTCAAATTAAGTTATTTTTACTTTTAAGCAGAAGGAGAGTTCTGATGTCTAATTTATTTCAAGTTTTTTAAAAACAGTGTTTTTCCCAAATACAAATTCAATATTTAAAAAATATTATACTAACAGCCTTCATGTGTTAGTAATGCCAAGATCATGTTTCTAATTAGCCAGAAAGCAGGTAGGCAGTAAAACATATTTGTGTAAAAAGGAAGGGATAGTAAACTTAACTTCACACCTCATAAAAAGCTTTGTAGTCATCCCAGTGGTGGCTCTCAGCATCCTGTAAAATGCTTGTAGCACAAACTCTGACGCAGTAGTCCGTAACCTGAAACTGTAGAGTGTTGATGAATTCCTGATATTGTTGGACAGGCACCAGGAATATGGGTCTGTTCAGAGGGAATGATCAAAGAGGCAGAGA
Source organism: Geosciurus inauris (assembly GCA_004024805.1). Taxonomy (NCBI): domain Eukaryota; kingdom Metazoa; phylum Chordata; class Mammalia; order Rodentia; family Sciuridae; genus Geosciurus; species Geosciurus inauris. The sequence goes on along the minus strand of PVHX01000561.1, from coordinate 744 downwards.
TTTAAGGCCTGTGCAGTAGGAGGCAACAATCTCCAGTACTACAAGTGTTTTTGATTATTAGATATCAATCATTCATTTCCTCCTAATGCTGAAGTAAGTCTGTATCCACATTCACTTTCCAAAAAGAAAAGAAAAAAAACTTGTCTTTGTTTTGCAAGTCCTTTGAAAACGTACATCTGTTGTTCTACAAATATGCACTTCAACTTGAGATAAACTGCACTGTCAATGCATCATTCAAAACTAAAAATATTCTTTGTAAGCCTATTATTAGAGATCAGTGTATTATTTAGGCATTAGGTTATCGTTACTACTAGAGAACAACATACACTTGTCAGAATGAACTTTTGTAAAGCTATCACATATTCCACAAAAACATTCTTTTTATTTAAAAAAAATGTAATTTTGTAGATGTCAATTATCTCATAAACTGTTTAAAAATATCCTACAGAAATGAAGTGTTTCTGGCACATTTTGTTTATAAATTCAAGCATGAATTGCAACATCTGACTACTTATGAGAATTAAAGAAATATCTTTTATCTTCAGCTATTAAGACTACACTGCTTTTTTTTTATAACTATGAGACTATGAAGGCTGAATAAAGAATATCAAATAGGGGCTGGGATTGTGGTTCAGTGGTAGAGCGCCTGCCTCTCATGCGTGAGGCACTGGGTTTGATCCTCAGCACCACATAAAAATAAAACAAACTAAAGATATTGTGTCCATCTACAACTAAAAAAATATT